>CM067307.1:24356805-24659305 GCA_034231615.1 Meghimatium bilineatum
CGAGATCCAACGACAACATAGAAATTCAAAATGTTTCATTATTAAAAGTCAACAATTTTACATATTTAGGCACCAATCTAGCATTGGATGGAGACTCATCAAAAGAAATTTTACACCGTATTGCCCTTGCAGCGGGTGCTTTCAATAAACTACGCAACATCTTGACGTCAAACACACTAAGAAACACCACAAAACTCAAGTTGTTTAACTCCAACATCATCCCTATTATATCATATGGGTGCCAAAGTTGGAAAGCCACAAAAGCCACAGATAAAAGACTCGACTCCTTTGAAAACAAATGCCTATGTACCATTCTGAACGTTAAGTGGAGTGACTTTAAATCTAACACTACTATAAGAGAGGAAAGCAAACAAACCTATATATCTTCCTTCATTAGACAAAGGCGTTGGACTTACATCGGCCATGTTCTCAGAATGAACAGCCTAAGAATTCCACAGCAATCACTATATTGGGTGTCACCTGGAGTAAGAAGAAGAGGGAGACCTAGAGAAACCCTACGAAGAACCATTAATAGAGAAGGCATATCGATGAACCTAAACAACACGCAACAATTGAAAGACCTGGCAATACAAAGACAGAAATGGACGGCTATGGTTTCTGCCCTATGCGCCGCCTATAGCCCTGGAGGAACATAACATAACATATATATATATATATATATATATATATATATTGGAAATAATAGGCTTTAAAAAGTGATAACATTTACATACCTAAGAAGCAATATAACAACAGGCAGCAAAGAAATACACAATAGATGTAATAAAGCATACTAAGACATAGGACAAATGACACCAATCTTCATAAACAAAAATGTAGATTTAAATACCAAAATAACAGTATTCAAAACGATTATTATGCCAACGCTGTACTACCCTGCTAAACATGGACAACGACAGCACAAAACAAACGTAAACTTGTGACAACTGAAATGGCATTCGTACACAGAATCTTAGGAATATCACTAAGAGACAGAGTGAGGAATGAGGACATTAGACAAAAACTGCACCACCCCAATCTTGGAATATATTAAGAGACAACAGATCAAATGGTTTGCACACATCAGCAGACTACCATCAGACAGCATACCACAGCAAGCTATGTCACACAGATACAGTGAAGACAAATCTAGAGGCTGACCACGAAAACGATGGACCACTGAAGTAAAAGAGGCGAAAAATTCCACAATAAATTCAGCATACACGAGGGTAATCTCGAGGAAAAACTCTTCTACCCCTAACGCTGAAAGGCAACAAAGGGTTTAGCGAATAGATAAAATAGGCAGGCCATGGATTTTTTTTTTATTCAGTCATATTTGTATGTTATTGGCCATTTTAGAAAATACATTTACTTTTAACTATTTCTTGTGTAAATTTAACTAAAGTTAATTTGTGACAGAATCTTTCATGAATATCAATTACAAAATAAATACTGTCTTTCTTCTTCTGCTCTCGTTCTCGAACTCTTGCAAATGACCAAGATGCAATCCAAAGAATGTAATGCGTTCTGTCATGGCTTACAGATGTTCTGCGATATCAGCATCTTTAGACTTGGCATAGCTGAATACAGCATGTCTTTTGTGTCACTTTATGGGATGGAACAGCCAATTTACCCCATAACATCATTAAACGCTGCTTACGAAATGCTAGAAGGCATATAGTGTTGCTATTCTTGTCTCCCCTTTCGGATTCGGAAACAAGTGCGAATGTCTCTTAAGACTGTAGATGTGTGTTTGGAGAGTAGTTTTCAAATCCATTCTCGTCTCAGGACAATGCTACGAAGTGTGCTATTTGTCGTCCTTCCTGAAATATTCTTGCCCAATCTTTAACTGTTGTCTTCGAAACACATTTTCCACCATACACCGTCTGCAATCTTTGATTAATATTAGTTGGTCGACATTATTTGGATTAAAGAAACTGAATCACTGTTCGTTTTATCAAATTTTGACGTATTCGTTCTCACCGGCCATGCTGTCGACTGTCTGTACAGAAAATTAAGCATAGGAAGAGAGAGACTACGTGACTATTTGTTCATCGATGTTTGCTTATTACATCCGTGATGACAGCTTCAGGCTTCTCACGTGCTGGCATAGGTGACTCAGCATGGGCAGATTTCATTTTAACACGCTACGTATTTTTGAAAGGAACTTCCATCTACAAAGTCGCATCTACAACACTGCTCTCAATTATATTAATGTATAAATACAGAATACAGAGTGTATGTTTCAAAGAGGTATTTCATTACTCTTTATTCAAAATGTAAAATCTGAAGCTCTGTTACGATCGTGTGCTATACTACAGCAAACAAAATTGGAACATAAGCATTCGTTGTTGCAAGACATAATATTATAGTAAGGACGATAATTCGACTGTTAACTTAGTTGTTATATATAGTGAAAATCGCCCGTGTGTTGCCGGAGCCCGAAATGGGAGCAAAGAATAGCAACACTGTTTACCTTCCACGCATGTCGTAAAAGGCGACTAAGGAGGTTATGGGATGGAGTTGGCTGTCCCAACCCATATAGGGTCAATGGCCCAAAGCCATGATGAAGTCGGATGTGTCAGGCCGAAAGGCGCAGATATCGCAGCAATTCTGTAAACCATGACACAACGCATTCCGTTCTCCGGACTACATCCTGCTAATCTGCAGGAGTTTGAGAACGAACGCAGAAGAAGAAGATACAGTGAAAATTAAATTGTAGGACCTTAATTTTACAATGCACAAAACGTCTAAATATTTTCGTATTTTAAAGAAAGCGCAGACTATAAAATAACATTAAAATAATTAAAAGTAAATTAGCAGTATCATGTATGCATTATTGTGTAGTGGAAGAATATTGCTAATTTGAATAAGATAATGCAAGTTTATACAAACGTACTTGGGAATATAACAACAGACTGCAACCGAGTGAATTTGGATAATTTTAACGTTTTTATTTCTCTATGACCGATCAAGGACACAATCCATGACCACAACGACTACTTTTATATTTGTGCCAGGACATGCGGGTGTTGAGAATAATGAGCGAGCAGATACACTGGCAAGCTTTAGTGACAATATGTACATCAAAGGAACGATAAGACATAGTATATGCGGACCTCGTCCGCTCAATAGATTTTCAAACGTGTGAAGATGGTCGCTCTCAATACGGAGTGAGATTGGTACACAGATCGGAACATGCCGTAAAATTAAACATAATAAATAGGCCTATTACTGTTGTTGTTTTTTTCTAGGAAAAATGGTGAAATCACGCTTAGTTTGCAGGAAAAAGTATATAATTATTACTGGTAACACCCACTTCCACATCCCGGACTGTTACACAAAATATAAATATATGGATTAATTAAATTCACGGGAATATTCAAATGAGGCATTAAAGGCACGATTTTCCATTTAACAGGTCTTCAATTTACGATAATCAACCCTTCAATTTAGAACGAAAAGAGAAAGGCGATAAAAAAGTAATATATAGCAGACCTTGCATTTTACATCATGTGCGGTAAATCTTGAGGTAAACGGTTGGATTGAACAGACACTAATATGATTTAGAAAAGTAAGATCAGTATCACAGTAAAGATCAATCTATTTAGATCGTTAGTGCTCAGTATAATTTTCTACAGATGTGAAAGTGGGACACTCGCGCAGACACAGAATTCTTGATTAGGAACACGCGTCACAGCACTGGGGGGGGGGGGGGTGGGGAATTCCCATATATGCTCTGCTTGTCGTTCCGTCAGCCATCTAAAAGTGTATAAACTCAGTGTTCTAGTCAGTTGCTGATTACGCATTCTTCTGATCTTTCCAGAGACGGAGCAGACACAGAAAGAAGGATTCCGTATTTTGAAAACAAGTGCTACAGACGTTTTCCGGCAGCAAATAAATAAACTTGCAGTTTATCAAGAATCACTTTTGGCAATGGTGAAACGGCCTAAACGTATTTAGTCTGGACATGTAGCGAGGCACGAATCGCTTTCTAGGTAGAAGAAAGAGAGGTGGTCAGAGAAAATCGTAAGTTTAGAACATTAAGGAATAGATTGGGGGACATTTTTCTACACTCCTCGGAATGGCTGAGGATATAATTGTTTGAAGAGCTTTTGGTGCTGAAGTATCCAATGTGGCACGCATCCGGCCCTGACGAGCTATTCATTTCATCCATTCATTCATTTTCCCTTTGCGCTGAAGTTAGCGCATAGGGCAGAGGTCAGATCTCTCCAATTCTGTCTGTTCGGAGCTATTCTGTGCAGTTCTTGAATAGTATGAATATTGGTTATTATTATTACTATTATTATATTACTATGTTTTAGTGCCAGTATAATCCTTACGCTCAATCAAGAACAGTCTGTAGTTGATGATGCTGTTCCTCCTTCGCAAGCGAGCATGGCATGAAAAACATTAAATGCGATGGGGAAAAAAAATAATTAAAAGAAAAAGTAAAAGAAAAAAACCCCACAAAGTAGTTTATATGAAATATGGAAGTGCCTGTTCTTCAATAAACATTTTGAAGCACTGTGCTAATTGTAGATATTATCACTTTTATTTTCCGAATATATAGGTGTTTTTTTTCCTCACCAAAGTGTAGTAATTTAAACGGCAACTTGTAGTTATTTATAGTATTAGGCCTATATGAATAAAAATTATCTTAACCTTCGCCATAATCTGTTTGATTATGGAATTTGACCACTTTTGGCTATATTTACCAAAACTTTGGCCAAAATAGTTTCAACTATCTGACAACCGAGATATAAAGTTCAAGGGTAAATCCTAGTCGTTGTGGGCGGTAACAATATAGAGTAAATACCTGCTAATCGATACCTATTAAATGCGGCAAGTTATGTCTAACATCAAGGGTCTCAAGACGAGATATGTTGTGTATATTTCAGTTATAAAAAGTATTTAACATGTAGAAATGATTATTGATTTGTTTCTTCTATCGTATAAGCAATAGAGCTCTTGTATCATTATATTTAGAAGAAGTCTCTTGCTAAGAGAGTGAGTAAAAATTCGCCCCTGTGGCGATGATGTAGGCTCCAGCGCGCGACTGTATCGTTGAAAGTGTCACTGGGTCTATATCCTACTGTTCAGAAAGCAAAGATTCACAACAAAAGTTCTAATTAAAAGTTGAGTAAATTGACGTGCACAATAAAAGTTCTAATTAAAAGTTGAGTAAACTGAGGGACACAATGAAAGTTCCAATCTACAGTTTAATCAACTGACGGACACAATAAACGTTCTTATTTTAAGTTTAGTAAACTGGCGGATACAACAATTATAATTAAAAGTTCAATAAAATGACAGATACAACAAACGTTCTTTATTCCTTTCTAACAAAGAAACAAACGTAACAGGAGAACATAAGTAACGAAATGTTTACGTGTATTCGTAATAAATATATATTATTTATCACGAATTTTGTCAGGGTTCTTTTCTTTGTTATATTTTATTTACAGTTTTTTAAAGTGATGATTCAGGGTTAGTTCAGAGGTCTCTCGTATGGCAATTCATCTTATTTTTGTTTTAATAACAGATTTATGTTCCTCTTGAATTTGAATGAGAACCAGTTAAATCGAATACCGACATGTCGAATGGCAGTACTGCTTTTGCCCCAATAATTCGGCCTACAAAACCTACCTGCAAAATATTGTGCAGACATTCGGCACATAACGCTTACGGGATTGAACCAGATCCGTTCTAGCGGCACCGAATTGCCTCGCGACATCAAGTAAACCGATTTTCCGTACTTACCAACCACACCCCCCCCCCCAAAAAAAATATGTGATCTTGCGAGACCGTCGACATTATAGGGGACATGTTTTCTGAATTAACTTGGACCTCACTCATTACGTTTTTGATTGTTTGGTCACTATTTATATACTTGACTATTTTTGGCACACGATTCCAGTTATAAAAATATTGACCTACCAGACGCCCAGTACAACGCACCATCTGGTCACGTGACAATTCTAGATAACGTCTGTAGTAAAAAAGTAAAGTAAAGTAACCCATAGCATTTATTAATGCCGTAGGGGTGTGAGATGTTAGCGATCTCACATTTCACAGGCTTTGCAAATGAGGGCTGTAGCCATCTCCTCTCCCTCGCAGTCTTTACTTCCCGGATTAAACCGGTACCCATTTAAAGCTGGGTCGACCTGGGAGCCGTTGCGATCTGAAAACATTTCCGCCTCAACTGGGGAATGAACCCAGGACCACTCATATGCGAAGCCAGTGCGCTAACCACTTTTAACCACTAACGCTGCTCCCTTTTGTCTGTAGTACTATGCCAATGATCACGGATCTTGTCACGACTTTGAACTTGTGTACTCAAGTCACCGAGAACGGTCAAGTCGAGACAAGGACCGCTACAACAACAACGAACACATTGCACATGTATTGAAGTGATGTTCCTCTTTCGCAAGCGAAGATGAGCAAGGCATGAAAAACAACAAATGTGACGAACAAGTAGAAAAAACAAAACATTTCTGATTGTCTTCTTCTGCGTTCGTTCTCAAACTCTTGCAGATTAGCAGGATGTAGTCCGGAGAATGGAATGCGTTGTGTCATAGTTTACAGCATTGCTGCGATATATGCGCCTTTCGGCCTGACACATCCGACTTCATATGGCTTTGGGTCACTGACAATATATATATATATATATATATATATATATATATATATATATATATATATATATATATATATATATATATATATATATATATATATATATATATATATATATATATATATATATGGGATAGCTAGCTCATTCCCATAACCTCCTTAGTCGCCTTGTACAACATGCATGGAAAGTAAACAGTGTTACTATTCTTTGCTCCCCTTTCGGGCCCCGGTAACACACGGGCGTTCTGATTGTCAAATTTGGTATGTGAGTTCGTAGATGCCCGATGAGTCTGATTCGTTGCAAGAAAGTATATTACAAGGCTTGCAGGAATGTAGAGGGTTCGGGGTAGGAGAGTTTTCGGATTTATCCCTCCGTTTCCGTCGCTTGTAAATTGCCCGCTGTATTCTTTCATTTTCAAATTTAGTGACGCCAGCAGTGATCTGGGTGTGTCAAGCTAAGCGATAGAGGGCTGTAATCTCACAGGAGCTAGGATCGATGCTGCAGTGCTTGAGAGAGTTTCTTAAGTGATCATTGAAGCCTTTTCTGCCCTCCGCTTGAACGTTTGCCATCGCACATCTCCACATAGGATCATTTCTTTGGAAGACGCTTGTCTGGCATACGGACGATATGGACAGTCCAGCGGAGATGGGACCTAATCAGTAGGGCATGGATGCTTTTCATACGAGACTTTTGAAGGATTTCTGTGTCTGGTACTCTATCCTGCTACCGTACTCACATGAGGTTTATTATGCACCGAAGGTGCAAATAATTACGCTGTCGAGCCTATCTTGCTCGCATAGACTGTCCAGGATGATGCGGCATAAAGCAGTGTTGGTAGAACCACTGCGCGGTACAAGTCCAACTTAGTTGTCAAACTGAAAGTATGCTGTCAAAGTATGCTGTGCAAGATAGAAAAATGCATGCTCAGAACTGAATCGATCACTCTGCTCAACAACGCGCAGAGCATTACATGAATCTACTGTCCAGGTCATGCTGGGGTTAGGGGAAAGGAAAGAGCCGATGTGTTGGTGGTAAAGCTTTGGTAAACGGCACGGAGATAAGAAGAGACATGATTAGAGCAGTCATGGATATCCTACGAGAAGACGAGGAGGAGGTCGAACGAGACAATATGTACATATTCAGAGAGTGGTAGAAATAGGAGTGAATAGAAGCGATGGGAGAAAGTGCTCTCCGGAAAGATCAGAAGAACGCGTAATCAGCAATTGACTGGGATACTGAGCTTAGGCAGTGGCGTAGCGAGGCGGGGGCGGAGGTGCGGACCGCGGCATATCGGGAGGGCGGCAAATTTATTTTCGTCCAGTCTTTCACAATTACTGGCACATTTTTTTTTCATGGCACAAGAGCGGAAAAGTATGATTCCGCCCCGGATGCCATTGACCCACGCTACGCCACTGTGCACAAGTCTATGCATTTCTGCGAACCAGTCGATTTTAGTTCTTGATTCTTGATTAGAAACTGGCTTCACAGCTGGCGAGACATTCCCATAAGTGCTCCGCCCTCCGCTCTAGCAGACATCCCAGTGTATGTAGACTCAGAGTCCCGGTCAGATGTTGATTGTGGGATCTTCGTGACTTTCAAAAAATTTACTTTTCCTTCTCTCACCTCTGGACAGCGGCGTGCATAGGGTAATTGCAGCCCGGTGCGATGGATATTTTGAACCCCCCCCCCCCCCACCTGCCTGAAATTGATTTTAAAAATTCCGAGTAAAATTTTATAAGTTTATTAATATTATCGATTTTATCCACATTTAACAAATTTATTTAAAATAATAAATTTAAAAAAAATAAATTTAAAATTACAAATTCACTTTGCGAGCTTTTTGACTAGCGAAGTTATTAATGACTGTGTCGAAGCTCACATCATTGACCAGCTCATGTTCGATTGATATAATTGCGAGGTTGTTTAATCTCAAGTTGTTCATAGTTGACCTGCGATAGTTTTTGATTAATTTGAGTTTGGAGAAACTTCTTTCACGTGTAGCTATACTAACTCCTTGAGTTAGGAACATACACAGTAAAAGACAATATTGGGCACTGAATGGGAAAGCTGATGTTTGTGAATAAAGACAAGTAATTCCATAGGCCCTTGGTCCTTTAAGTTCAAGACCGAAGGTGCTGCGACAAAATTCATTAGTCGCTTTCTCTCGAGTAAAAATTCATTCTTGTCGATGTCATCATAAAGGAGCGTTGTGAAGATCAATGTCGACTCGATCGTCTAATAGTTGCTTTGGAGAAAGAAAGCCAAACTTGTCAGCAACCTCATGCATTTGTGCAATTCTTATTGAACTCTCCTGATTCACTCTGTCCATGGAAGCGCATATTTCCAACCAAAGTTCATTTCTGTAGCTTAAACCGGCATCTGCGGATTCTTCTCCAGGCATGGCAAAGACTGGCAAAGGATGGAGCAACACAGGAACAAAAAGACCAAGAAATCACCTACCAAGAAAAGAAGACCCTCATCAAAGCCATCAGGAAAGTCGACCACCCAAAAGACAATTACCACTATCTCAACAGAGCAGAGCAGGTTATTATCTTCCGCCTCAGAACAGGACACAACAGATTAAACAGCCACTTAAATAGACTAAGATTGATCCCATCACCACTGTGCCTTTGTGGGCAGGCAGCACAGACAGCTGAACATATCCTGCAAGACTGCAATACACTAAACCAGTTAAAGGAAGAACACTGGCCTACAGAGATGGATATCCACAGAAAGATGTATGGGAGCACTGAGGAGCTTTCAAATACAGCAGCATTTATTAAGAAAAAAGGACTTGCTGTGTAGACATGTCAAACTCCGAACGAGAAGAAGAAGAAGACAAGCCAGTACGACATCTTAACTATCAAAATTATTTTCTTTTACCGGTAAGATTTTCTAAAAGGAAAAAGACATATAGAGCCAAATCTGGAGAATGTGATGGGTGTAGAATAATTTCAATATTCAAATCTAGAGAATATGATGGGTGTGGAATAATTTCAATATTCAAATCGTTGACTGTTTGCAACGCAAGCCATGCTTTATGAGACGGTGCATTGTTTTGAAGCAAGAACATAATTTGAGAGCGAGTTACCCCTCGTTTTCTGGTCAGTCTTTTTAAGTTTGGTAAGTTTGGTATGGAGATCAACATACCACTGGCCTTTAGTCGTCTTGCATTGAGGCAGGTAACTTTTCATTATGACACATTTGACGTCCCATACAATCAAAGTCACTTTTCTTGCATATTTCTTTACTCTTTGATTGATATGCGTTGGTAATGGTGATTCTAACAGACTCCCATAGTATTCTGAAAAATCAGTTCTGGTTTCTGCCCTTTGCACCTCATTCTGCGTTGAAGAAACATAGATAGTACCGCTGGAACCACACAGTGTAAAATGGGGAGCGTACTTACCCAGCGAAACACAGGAACAATTAACATGCATACCCTTCGACATTTGCTGGGAGAGACTGGGCACCTATGTGCCTGTCAGTCATCGTTCTTCATCATGATGTGCCATCTTCGCGACGAAAGTTGGTTGCAACGGACTTCCAACATCCCCTTTCTTTTGCCTTGGTTATGCACTCTGCCAGACTGTAACCTGTCCATCTCGTGATACTTCTCTCCCACTTGTATCTCTGCCTACCCGTACTCGCCTCCCCTCAACCAAGTAAGGTCTGCAATAAGATGTCATGTCTTTTAATATGTTCAAAATACATTATTTATTTTATCTTTATTTCTTTAATAGTTTTTACACTATACATACATACATACACACACACACACACACACACACATACATACATACTCACACACACATACATACAAACACATACACACACATATACACATACAAACACACACACACATACACACACGTATACACACATACACACATACACACACATACACACACATACATACACACATGCGTGTGCATGTTCATTATTACATGATGGTCAGACAGTCCCATATGTAAGCTTAAATATATATATGGGTTATCAAGGAATAATTTTGATCAAAATATATCTGTGTAATAAATCTGTGTTTTGTGATCTTCATGTTTCATTATTACCTTGTTTGTATCACAATATTTTATTATTATTATTATAATTTTTTAAGTAACATTATTGGTTTGTGTTTTTGAGATCCCCAGGAATCGTGAGAACTCTTGCTTCCTATAGTTAGTTAGTTAGTCGTTGGATCATCATCATTGCACTCCGGACAAGCCCATAGATGCTCAGATCTCTCCATGAGTCTAGCCGCCATTCCCAGTACGCAGTTGATTGACCATCATTCTTTCTTGCCCTCGAAAACTGCTCCTTCCTAGCGACACCACATTCAAACCAAATTTCTTACTTCCTATGTGCAGTGAGATGGTTTTTCTGAGCTTTCTTTCAGACCAAGGAGATTTCAGCTTTCGGCTTAGTGCAGTGCCTATTTAAAGAGACTTCTACTCAGAGAGGGTCTATAATTGTATAGATGACATGCTACAAAGCTTCCATAAGAGTCTCAATATAACGGCATGTCATCTACTAAGGTTTTCTGTTGCGTTGGTGGTACTCTTATGGTAATGGTGCTCTTCTTTAACCGCGGACATGATCCAATTTTGCTCTTATTATTCTGTTTTCGTTCTCAGACTCCTGATCAGCTTTATGTAGTTCGGAGAACGAAGTGCATTGTGTTATAACGTACATCTTAGCTGCGATATATGCGCTTTTCGGCCTTCCAGTTCCTACGTCAGCATAGCTTCTGCGTCCCTTTGGCTCTTTTTGGGTCACACCAACGCGAGCCCAAGACCTGCTTAGTCGCCTCTTACAACATGATTGGCAGGTAGCAATGTCGCTTTTCTTTACTCCAATTTATGACTCCGGAGGGGGTGCAAAGGGAACGCATTGGTCTTGACGGACTCAGGGTTAGCAGATAACCAAGATCCCAAAAGTGCCTCCTCGTGGCGCACCCTGGTAACAGAAATACTGCGGCTAATGCTGATTCTGGCTAAACCTTTTGGGTATCGTGTCCGTGAATGTGGAAGTAACAGATGGAATGAGATTTGACTGCAAAAAGACAGTTAATAACTCCGACACCACTGTGCCAACACATGCAGCAACACTGTCGACACACAGTGAAGCTAGAAATTCTGGTAGAAGAATTGGCCAATGTAGTCGGTACGAAGCAAGCAGATGTTCCAATAAAAATAAAAGCACAATGAGTACACTGAGAAAGATGCACAGCGCTAGAGGGCAGCGTCATGTGTAAAAAGCATGGAAGACGGTTCGATGAAATTGGAACTAAAGCATTGTTTGCTCGAAACAAGCTTCTAGTTACCAGTGATCCCAGCCTGGGCCCAACTCTACTGTAGAGTCTTTCCTATAGCGGAAGCGTGCTCGCGGAGAGAAAAGGTTCAGTACCCGATGGGCACAGGCATAGCAGTCCGAGGTGACAAGCACTGTTCAGCTCCAGAACAAAGCACAAGTTCCTAACGTTCCTAAATATGTGTACAGATTCAGACCTGGACTAGGGACTCACGAAGTTGGTGAATAACGCTTCGGCTAAGAAGACGAACGATCCCGAGCCCAACTCTTCTGTCAAATTCTTCCTAAACCGGAACCAGGCTTGAGGCCGAGAAAACGTTTAGTACCCGATGAGCACGGGCACAATACGTCTAATTACACGAGGCATGTTCACTGACTGCGGAACGCCTCGTGCAGGACAGACGTGAAAGACAACCCGTCTCGGCATAGAGTCAGTACACATTCACCGTCTGGCGACAGATAGGAAGGCTGTCACAGGCTAGGGTAGCCCACCCGAATTGTCAAGGCATGCCGAAATCGGATGTGCTAGGCCTACAAGGCGCATAACGGTGGCACAACGTAATCACGCTCCCGGCGGAAATCGCACGGATAACCGTGCTAGTTACAATGGAGCGAACGCAAAACAAACAAACAAATGACTCCGGAAACACTCAGGCGACAATTTGGTTGTATCCTCAACGTTTTTAACCATCAGCTTATAATAATAGAGGTCGTGTTCTGGTAATCCAGTCACCGCGAATTCAAGAGTATGTGTTTAAGAGTGTGTTGCTGAACCAAAACTTCCTGGGTATATAATATATCACGTTTTTATCATACCAATTTTATTATTGGAGCACCTTAAGGGGATCAACATGTTATATATTCTATCCAGAACGTGGTCTTCCTTATGGCTCTATTGAATTCTCCTCGGTCTTGAGCAAGGTGTACCGCCTCCTTTAGGGCAGACATTCCTTTATGTCTTCTGTCCAAGGGCGTCTTGGTTGGCCTTTACACCTGTTACCTTCTATCGTCCCTCAAATATCACTATCACCATACCTTTATGTCTTTTAACATGACCGAAAAAGCTAGTTGCTCAATTAATATGGTTTTCAGAAGCCAGCCCTCTTGGGCGATGATTGTGCTTTATACCTCCTGGTTTGTTTTCCTTGCTGTCCATCGTTTTCTCAGAACTATTCTATAGAATTTTAATTTAAATGATGTTGTTATATTGGACAATGTTTTATTAGTACCCATGTTTCGCATGCTTTGCATTCGTCGTTACTGGAAACACACATGTTTGTAATAAGCACAATTTGGTTCTTATTTGGTTCACAAGGGATATCATTCTAATTTCGAGTTTTTGTACACAGGAATCATGGTCAACCTACATATGAGTTTTTCATAATAATATTTTTAACATTTAAGACAAATGCATACAACAGAAAAAAGAACACACTATTTGTTTAATTCGTGTTTAAATTCAAGATGTAGCAGGAGTACATTTCTTCTCTTTTTTGGACACAATAATTAGTCTTCCACTTCTTCCACGTCCTGTTTTCTTAATAAATCCTGCTTTATTTGAAAGCTCCTCAGTGCTCCCATACATCTTTATGTGGATATCCATCTCCGTGGGCCAGTGTTCTTACCATAACTGGTTTAGTGTATTGCAGTCTTGCAGAATATGTTCAGTGGTCTGTGCTGCCTGCCCACAAGGGCACAGAGGTGATGGGACCAGTCTCAGTCTATTTAAGTGCATGTTTAATCTGTTGTGTTCTGTTCTGATGCGAAAGGTAATAACCTGTTTTGCTCTGTCGAGATACTGGTAATTGTATTTTGGGTGGTCAACTTTCCTGATGGTTTTGATGAGTGTCCTTTTTCTTATTATGCGATTTCTTGTTCTTTTTGTCTCTGTGTTGCTCCATCCTTTGCCAGCTGTTTGCCTTTTCAATTTCCTGGTATGCCACAGTGGGATGATAACTAATAAGGGGAGAATAATTAGTTGAAACAAATTTATTGACAATTGTTCTTATTATCTCCCTTCGATTGTAAACGTAAAACCGCATTTTATAAAATGTCAAGTTCTCTGTTTACGGTGATTAAATTAGTGGGTTTAAAAAAAAAATAAAGCATTATGTTAAATCAAAGTGAATATTTAAGACACAATAGTCAAATTTTCTTCCTGTAAACAGAGCCCTTTTTCTATCTCGTACAGTTCACGAAAGTAAGATTGCTGCTAAGATGTCAAAATTAGGACCTATAAGAAAAGACAAAAACATTGCGTGGTGTTGACTGTGATATGTGTTTTAGATTAGTGGTCAGCCCGAGTAATGTGTATGGTAGATTTATGATTAGCCCGTATAATTTAGACTGTGCTATGTATGATAGATCAGTGGTCAGCCTGTGTGATGTGGAGTGTGCTATGTATTATAGATCAGTGGTCAGTCCGTGTGGTGCGGAAACCAGAAAATGGAGCTCATATTAGTTGCACTATTACCTAACATGCACATCGTAAATGGTGACTAAGAAAGTTTTGAGGGTTGAGTTGGCTGACCCATTCCATTGACGGTCTAGTGATCCAGTGATCCAGAAGTCACAGGATTTCCTAGTCAAAAAGGTGACTTTAGCTTAAGGCTGGAGATGGATTTAGCTGATATTTCAAGACCAACTATCACTTGGAAAAGCAAAATCAATGCTATAGATTCATACATGTCTACAAGAACCATTACTTTCAATATTAAACGCATGCAGTTGCATCTGTGGGTCCCACAAATGTCCCACTAGAAAAACCACCCATGCAACAGAAAACCTTAGTAGATGACATGCGGTTATATTGAGGCTCCTTTATGGAAGCTTGTAGCATGTCATCTATACAATTATAGACATCCTCTGAGTAGAAAACTCATTCAATGGGCATTGCACTGAGCTGAAGTCTCCTGGATATGAAAGAAAGCTCACAAAAAAATTACCGCACTGCACATAGGAAGTAAGAGCTAAAAGCGCCCATTTCTTGTGGTTCCGAATCAGAAAATCAATATTAAATCGACAAATATATCTACTTGCATGGTTTATACTTCTATTGATAGGGGGGGGGGGAGGTTAACTCCCTTTCACTCTTAAGAAATCATAAAATGTTTTTTTATTGCTAGTAATTTAGCCAAATGACGGGTGAAACCCCTCTAGTAACGATTTGTTTTTACAAAAAGGGTAATCACCCCTTTCTCAGTAAAAATATGGAATTATTTCATACAAAAACGGAAGAATGCCTTTTTACATTAGTTTTTTTTTAAGGTAAAACCCCTTCCACATCGAAAACGTCTCTACGGCCCTGATAGTTATCTATGGGCCTTTATGGAACAATGAACTCCACATCAAAATCCACTTAGTTGCTGCTTACGAAATGTGTGACAGGTAACAGTGTAGCTATTATTTGCTCCCCTTCCAGTCCCGGCTAAACAAGGGCAGTTTTTTATTCACTTCTCCCACCCAGGCCCGGTAACACAAGGGCAGTTTCTATTGGAAATTAAGTTCATTTAACTACCATTGCTTTCAGATTGTTTACTAGAAACAAATTGTCAAAGATATTATTTCTATTTAATTGTATCAAAGAACACAGGTTAGCTCTTTTGGAAATCTAATTTATTCATTGGATGATCCCCTGACAGACTCCTGACAATCACATAATATTTTGAAATAATTTAAGACGTCTACTGAAAATACGTTATGACCACTGATCTATGTATAAATAGATTTAAGCCTTTACAATCGCCTGCGCTTAGTGTTACCATGCCCTCGTGTCAAAAAGCGTGCCAAACTCGTAAACATGATCACACTTCTCTTGTTTACACGAAGCTATACCAAGTGTGTTGATTCGAACACGTGACACATTCGTTATATGCATATTATTAAACTTATAGAAACCGGGACACGTCACAACCGGGCGAGATATCAGGCAGCGATATAAAACCAAGACAATCCCAGTGAGACCGTGACTAACACACATATCTGCCATTCATATAAACAAACGCATATTTCCGCTATTATAGTGAAAAATATATTTATCAAGTCAAAATATTTTAAGTTTACATTTAAAAAAAAACTCAACCAACAGAATATATGTTTTTATATTGTGAATTTGCGTTATTTTTTAAAGTAAATGCTCTCTGAACCATGAAGTTTTTAAAACTCATAAACTGCAATACTAATTCAAGCAGAAAGTTTCAATGTATGCCAAGTCATCCAATGAAGGAAAGATTCCAAAATCTAGCAATGGGGCGACTGAAAAGAAGCAGTTTTATCCATCAAACTCATAAACTGCAATTCCGCCCCCCCCCTCCCCCCAGAAACGTGACAATGTACATATTCAGAGAATTGCAGTAATGGTATTGACTAGATGTGATTTGAGAAGGTGTTCCCTCTCCGGAAAGATCAGAAGAACGTGTGATCAGCAACTGACTGGGACACTGAGCTTATACACTTTTAGATGGCTGACGTCATGGCAAACAGAGCATATATAGGAATGCTCCCAGTTCTGTGACACTTATTCATAGTAAAAATCCTCAGAATCCTCAGAAATAAAAAAAAATATTTTCTTGTAAAATGTGACAATTAAGAATTTAAGTCATTAAAAACTATACATTATCACTGTATCCAAATATTTTCTTTTTTTTCAAAAAAAAATGTATTCTTTACAAAAAACAAAATGAAATAATTTGACTGAACATTTGTTTTTAATCACAGATGTAATTACGATAGTTAAAAAATATGGCAAAAAAGTCGAGCGAAGCACAAAAATACGTTTAAGTGTTTGGGTGTAAATACAAATAATACTAAAATTTAAGTAATTACAAAGTTATTTCATGACAAAAAAGTCGAGTGAAGCACTTTCTAAGCAGCTCTCCTATACCCCCGTAATCCTCTCTCGAGGCGGTATGACATAGCAGGCGCCGACATCGAAAGCCACTCGGACGCTGAGTATAGCTCACCACTCAGCTGAGCACGTTTATGCTGTTAACATTCCGTACGACCGAAAACTTCACCCCGGTGACTTCGTCCTGTCTTAACATGTCATATGGGGAGGAACCAGCCTAGATCCCAAGCGGTACTGTGACGAGCGAGCTGACTCGACACTGGCTGAACCTTGACCCCGCGGTGGAGTCTAAGACATGTGAACGGACTACTGACACTGGTTCCCATACAAAGTCAAGAGCCAACTTTTGTAAAGTTCCGCGGGGAACTTGAACCTTATACGGACATTATCCCTTAAACTTCATAATCTTATGTACCACACATTTTGTTACCCATGACAACAGTGAGGGAAGAATGTCGCGCATATTGCTTTCAAAAAACGTTTTTATAAATAGGAGAACGGGGAAAAGTTACATAAAATCTCTCAATATAAATTAGAGTTATTAATTTAAATGATATTGCCAATTATCAGATCAAAATATTTGTGTTTTGATGATTTATTAATATCTCATACTTATTACCACCCTTGATTTTGTAGTGTATGCCCGGCTATGTCCCTTGGTAAATAAATGCTAATATCTTTAACTTCCGGTTCAAATAATGTTTTCGTTTTGCTGAATCAAGAACTGGTTGATCGTAAATTTAACACATTAATATCGTAGAAATTAAATATATGTGTTACTGAAACGGATTTAATGATTTCCATATTTACCTCATGGTTCGTTCAACCTTATTTATTTCGATAATGAAGATCTAAAAGAAATTGCAATGAAACGAGAGACATGGAAGGAAAGCTGTTTGTTTGTTAGTTAGATACTATAGTATATTCCTTGAAATATGCTACATTTCTACATAAAATGTAGAAAGACTACAAAGTCTGTACGTCAACCCTGAAAAAATGTTACATATTTTTTTCTAATGAATTTGACATCAAAATAATTTACATTGAAACATATAGGAAAAATAAATAAAACGTCTGATCACAAAATGTACCCAAGCTGATAATTTCTAACTTATCTTTTTGTTATTTTCAATAATACAAGTGTGCAATAGTGCAATGAACTGGCCATCCACCTCTCACTCCATTTGCAATGTGTCGAATAGTCTGTATATGCGACTTTTAGGAATTTCATTCCATCTTATTATGTTAGCTATGTGTTCCGTCGAAAGCTGTCCACTGATTCTTGTATTGTACCTATATTTGTATTGGCAAAGGCAAGACGCATCTGTTGATCCTGTTTCTATAATTTTTAGTTGCGCAGAACTATGTAATATTAAAATTGCAGAAAATTAGCATAATTAAAATGAAAATAAATTATCAAACTATTAAATATAATTAAATACCACAGAAATTATATATATTTGGGTTCAATACAAGAATCCGTGGACAAATCACGTGACAACATACCAACTTTTTAATTTCATGTGCTATTGCACTATCTCGGAAACTTAAAAAAGCCTTAACTTAAATAACCGATCTAGCGATTTGCGTGCAATGAACTGGCCATCCACCTCTCACTCCATGTGCAACGTGTCGAATAGTCTGTATATGCGACTTTTAGAAATTTAATTCCATCTAATTATGTTAGCTATGTGTTCCGTAGAAAGCTGTCCACTGATTCTTGTATTGTACCTATATTTGTATTGGCAAAGGCAAGACGCATCTGTTGATCCTGTTTCTATAATTTTTAGTTGCGCAGAACTATGTAATATTAAAATTGCAGAAAATTAGCATAATTAAAATGAAAATAAATTATCAAACTATTAAATATAATTAAATACCACAGAAATTATATATATTTGGGTTCAATACAAGAATCCGTGGACAAATCACGTGACAACATACCACTTTTAAATTTCATATGCTATTGCACTATCTCAGAAACTTAAAAAGTCGCAAAATAAATTAATGATCTAGCGATTTGCACGCAATGAACTGACTATTCACCTCCCACTCAGTGTGCAGTGCTCATGTCGAGTGGTCAGGGGCTCTCATCGCGTAATGTGTCAAATAGTGGACGCGTCTGTATATGCATCTTTTAGGAATTTCATTCCGTCTATTTATGTTAGCTGTTTATTCTGTAGAAACCTGTCCACTGGTTCTTGTATTGTACCTATATTTTTATTAGCATAGACAAGACGCATCTGTTGATTCTATTTCTATAATATTTAGGTGCGCACAGAACTAATAAATATTAAAAATTGAAACAAATTAGCATAATAAAAATGAAAATAAATTATCCAACTATTGAATATAATTAAATACCACAGAAAGTATATATATTTGTGTTGGCAAAAGTAAGATCCTATTTCTACAATTTTTAAATTAAAAATTAAAATTAGCATAATTAAAATGAAAATAAATTATCAAACTTGAATATAATTAAATACCACAGAAATTATATATATTTGTGTTGGCAAAGGTAAGATCCTATTTCTACAATTTTTAGGTGCGTGCAGAACTAATTAATATGAAAAATGGCAGCAAATTAGCATATTGCTGCTAGAGTTTGATATGATGAGATATTACTGCTAAAGTGCTGTCCATAGATTCATCAATAGATTTTACCCTTCTCTCCCCACCCACCCGTAACCCCAAATATTTAGGAAACTACAGTCTTGCTTAATTATGTATTTTAAAAATTCACTCATCTGCCTTCGAGATCAACGTTTGTCTTAGCGTACATGACTTTCTTCTAACTCACACATTCTGTCTTCTAGCTCACACACCTGTCTTCTAGTTCACATATCTGTTTCATAGCTCACACATATGTCTTCTAGTTCACACATGTCTTCTAGATCAACGTTTGTCTTAGCGCACACAACTGTCTTCTAGCTCACACATCTGTCTTCTTGTTCACACATATGTCTTCTAGCTC
This sequence comes from Meghimatium bilineatum, assembly GCA_034231615.1. NCBI lineage: Eukaryota > Metazoa > Mollusca > Gastropoda > Stylommatophora > Philomycidae > Meghimatium > Meghimatium bilineatum. The sequence goes on from CM067307.1 coordinate 24,376,579, forward strand.
ACACATCTGTCTTCTAGTTCACACATCTGTCTTCTAGCTCACACATCTGTCTTCTAGATCAACATTTGTCTTAGTGCACACAACTGTCTTCTAGCTCACACATATGTCTTCTAGCTCACACATCTGTCTTCTAGATCAACGTTTGTCTTAGCGCACACAACTGTCTTCTAGCTCACACATCTGTCATCTAGTTCACACATGTCATATAAGCTCACACATCTGTTTTCTAGTTCACATGACTATCTACTAGCTAACAAATTTGTGTTCTTTCTCAAAACAGGACACTGAAGCTTAAAATTGACTTATTCAAACTTAAAGAACAAAGTGGAGTCAGGAAAGCAACTATAGACAGACTGATTATCCAGTTGAATAAACATGTACCTCAAACACTTGGTAATGATGTTGTCTCGCTTTTCATGTTTATTTGATCACGTGAATATATTGTTGTTGACATACTTGTCACAATACAACAATTATATTTCATATACTATATATTCATCCAAGACTGGTAACATTACCTCTGTGTCTATGTGGACAGACAGCAGAACATATCTATGGAACAATGGAAAAGCAGATCTTTAAATGAATCAACTGATATCAAATAAAGCCGGGAAGGATGATATTGTGTTCCCAGATAGATCTCTCAGTCGTGGTGAGAAATATGTTCCTTTCATACCACAGTCTGCACATAGGACAGAGGTTTTGACTCTCCATGTGTTGCGGTCCGCTGCCTGCAATTTTAGTTCTTGTATGGTCCTGCAGCCTGTTATTTCTCCTTCTTTAAGAATGGTGTTTTTTAGGTTTGCTTTACTCCTTTCTCGTTTTATTTTATCCTCAGGCGTCCATATAAGGGCTTGTTGGTTTATTCTCTTTTCATCTAGTCTTAAAACATAACCGAGGTATTTCCATCTGCGTTTTCTTATGACATATTCTTGGTGTGCTTTCTTTCTTAAATCACTATTTGTGACGAAATCGCTCCATTTTATGTTCATAAGTTTCCAGAGACATTTGTTTTCGAAGCTGTTTAATTTTTGATCTGTTGCTTGAGTTGATTTCCAGCTTTCTCTTTCATATGTTAATACTGAGACAATATAGAAGTTGAATAGCTTTAGCTTGGTGTTTCTTCCTAGATCTTTTGACTTTCAGATATTAGTTTGGTAAATGTGCTAGCTGCAACTGCTATGCGTGTATTTATTTCTTTCATTGAGTCTCCATCAACAAACATTTGGTTACCCAAGTAATTAAAGTTGGAGACTTTTTCCAGTATTTTGTTGTTTACTGAGATGTTATTTGTTGAACTGGTAAGTCCCGTGATTTTTTATTTATCTGAAAATACGAGAAAAATCTGGCTTGGGATTTATTATAACTATTGATATTGAGAGTTCTCATGGAGCACAATGGGAAATACAGAATAATTGCTTCAATTATGATTATTGGGGTTAAAGTCAATACTATAAGTCTTTAATGCTTCATGGTTTACAACTTGTCTGTGATAGATGCTCCTTTTGACAATATGCAAATGAACAAAATATTCAGAACATCCATTGTCAAAACTATAACTATTTCTAAACTTCTGGATATCACATTGATCTATTGCCTGGGTGTGCTGATATTCGTGGTAATAAGAGAGCAGATAGACTTGTATCTGTGAATTTAAGATAAACACTGGTGATGTACTGAAGTTTGTGGTCATTTGCTGGAGTGGACACTGGGATAGATGAGGTATCCAGGAGGTATCCATGCTGCATCCAAGGCAATTCAGTATCTTCTTCTTCTTCGTTCATTCTCAAACTCCTCCAAATTAGCAAGATGTAGTCCAGAGAACGGAATGTTTTGTGTCATGGTTTACAGCAATGATGCAATATCTGCACCTTTCGGCCTGACACATATGACTTTAGAACTGAGAACACGTCGAGTAGAATTAAGAGTGTTTATCCAGCTAGCTAGCCATGGGGACTATCAGCAAGCATATTCTTTGACATCTTCTCAGGGAGATGTAGAATTGTGGGTTTGCCTTGAAGTACAATAACATGGATTAACCAATAGCTTCTTTAATGTGATATTTCTTTAGCAGAACATCATCAAGCACTGCACTCTCTGTACTGTGCAACCATCATCAAGCACTGCTACTCTCTGTTCTGTGCAACCATCATAATTTCTCCAGTGTCATATTAAGGAGGCCCTTTTCTTCTGCATTCTTTTTCAAACTCCTTCAGATTAACAGGATGTAGTCTGGAGAATTAAATGCATTGTGTCATGGCTTGCAACTTGGCTGTGATATCTTGGCCATTGGTCCTGACACATTTGACTTTAGCATTCTTTCTGTGTCATTTGACCCGGTAAGGGATGTGACAGCCAACTCGACCCCCTAAAAGCCTGAATCACCTCTTACAACATGCATGACATGTAAAATATTCACTATTATTTTCTCCCCTTTCAGGCCGGACAACAAGGGCGAAGAAGGTTCTTGCCAGAATCTTTTTTGCCTATTCATTTATTACTACGGATTAACTGTCTGTCAATATTTGATGTAAGTAAAACTGAAACTCTACATCTTTTTAAAATGTTTGATCTCTTCTATTCTATGACCCTTTTTGTATTATGAAAGTAAATATTAAATGTCTGCAATGAATAAATCATCAATCCACAGACAAAAGTCCACAAGTAAAAAGTACAAAGAGGAGTTTGTTGGAGGTCGTAGAAGCTCAAATTCAAGGTAGTAACAATATCAGTGTATTTGTTGTCCTCTATTTTGTTATATTTCTTATACTATATATTTATCCAAGACTGGTAACATTACATCTGTGTCCATGTGGGCAGACAATGGAACATATCCTGCAAGACTGCATTTCACTAAACCAGTTAAAGGAGGAACGCTGGCCTATAGAGACGGATATCTACAGAAAGATGTTAATTAATTTTGGCAGACCATCTTTCCCAGTTGGCAGATGTTTTTTTTTCACCTTTTGATACAGACCACAGAGTTTGATGAATCCATTCGCTTGAAGTGTTTTCTAGTGCTCTTTGGGCACTCTTCTTCTGTGTTCGTTCTTAAACTCCTGCATATTAGCAGGATGTAATCCGGATACTTCATGATCATCCTGTCATGTTCGTCCGTAATAGTCGATAATGACGATTTGGGATCAACTGTAAAAGGTAAAGGTAATATGAGTTATGAACCAGTGTCATAACACACAGTTTCCCATAAGTGCTCATCTGTCTAGTCAGTGGTTGACCAGAAACCCCCATCGAAGATGGATGTGTCGTATTATTGGTATAAATACAATGGTGACTCAGCGCAGAGAATTTCCATTCTCTGGACTAAATTCTGCTGGAAATTTAGTAGGACCATTGTTCTGCTGCAAGAGATATCCATTGGAAGTGTTGGAATGAAGTAAAAGACCGGAAACCGCCTGAAGAGGGTCATCGACAACAATTGCTAAATTAATATGGCACCTTCCCAGAGTTTGAGCCCTGGTATCCAACTTTCTCATGTCTGGTTTAACCATGGGAGTAATTTTTATTTAAACCACGAATAATGAATGGACCCATGTGACGTCAGTGTCCCACAAAGCTGTACTAAATTTGGTTTGTTGTACTGAAAGGAGCAGATATCTCAGACAGCTGTAAACCTTTATTTGGCAGATTCAGTTCTCCAGAATACATCCTGCTAGTTTACAAGAGTTTGAGAATGAATGCAGAAGAAGAAGTAATGGTTCATGCCTGGAACGTGTGCCTACCAATGTTTACAGCGCTCATAGTTTTTAAAGAATTATCTGGTCATAATTTTTTAATAGTTTGTGACATTGCATAATACAATTGTTTAGTAGTTTGAAGCCAGGGAAATAATTAACGAAAATAGGAAAAACACAGTTTTTGAAACACAGCAGGAGGGGGTAGGGATAGAATTAGAATTAGTCGAAGATAAAGGTAGGCCCATGGCAGCCACCTGATGTCACGGATGAATATAACTTCATGCACTAAGCCACAGCAGCTATTAATCGGGGTGACCAGTTCCCTTTCTTACTGTCTTTACCTCCCCTAACTCATGTGTCAGGACAGGAGGAGTGGTCGTGTCCAGCGAGAAATCACAACTGGAATTTTTGTTTGTCCGGACATGGTTTCGAACCTGGTATGCTGTAATCCAGTGATAGCAAGCAAGCTCACTATCAACTAGGCTACTGTGCTCCTCAGAATTAGTTTTAACACTGCGCCTAACACCTCTCCCCTCCAAACTCTAGCATTATCCCTTCTCATTAAATCATGGCATAATTTCACTAACATTAGCCATTTTTGTAATTTGTGCGACACACTCTGCAAGTGATGTAAAATTATTGACTACATGAAAACTGTGTACACCATAACAAACTTTCAATGAACCTGTGCATAATTTCTGAGTTCATTCTATTTTCTGCTTATAGATTAACTATTACATAGGCATGTGTTCCAGACAAGGACAGACATGACATTATTCTATTGGTCTGCTGATGCCCAAAAAGGGATCAAAGCATAGCAACCTTGTGACCTGCTATGCATGTTGTAAGAGACAGCTAAGGAGCTTTAGGGGTGTACTTTTCTATCCTATCACATGGGTCAAAGTGACCATAAAGCCATGTCAAAGAATGAGTAGAGAACTGAGTTCATTATGTGTGGTTTACAGTTTATCTGCGATATCTCATCTTTCTGCGACACATTCCATCTTCAGACTGACTTCTGGGTTACTTTAGTATTCTATGGGATGGGTCAAGCCAACCCCACATTTCCTTATTCATCTTTAACAACATACATGACAGGTCATAGTTTTGCTATTCTGCGCAACACTTTAAGATCCTGTCAACATACTGGGGGCAACTAAATCTTCATATCCATGACAAGGGGCTGGCTGTGATGTGTACTGACCCAAATAAACATTAATTAAAGTCAATATTATTAATTTGAAGATTTGTCACAACTTTCTCATTTTCAGGGGGATCTCCCTAGTGTTATGGGGTTAAGCTGTTCGCCTTGAGTTCAAGAGGTCATGAGTTCGAATCTGACTCATGTCATTTTTGTGTATAAAGTGGATTTTTTCAGAGATCCCTGTGGGTTATCACTTGAAGCTATGGAGTTACGTGCTATGAGTGGTACTATTGGCAGGCAGCATGCCACTTTGTTGAGAGTGATGAGTATATATGGAAACCGAGTACAGTGAAGTCAATCCTCTACAACTTTTGAACCCTTTTTTAACTTTTCTAATTTTCAGATAATGAGAGATAAAAAAGACAGAAAGTAGAACAGACTGCAGATAAGCATCAACAAATGACTTCAGTAGTGGAATATGAAGAGTGGAAAATAAAAATATTAGAGCTGCTGAAACCTCTTGATGGAGCTTTACTAACCCTACTGTCCATGAATGGAAACAATCAGGGATCATGATTGGGGTGCCAAAGAGGGAGTTTTAGTGGTGTACTTTGCTGTCCTATTACATGGGTCCTCCAATTGTGTTGTTAAATGTTGTGGGTGAAGTTGGAGTTGTCAGACTTTGGCTATTGTCAGCATGTGTCTCTTTAAGGTTTCTTTGATTGTCTCCATCCATCTAATTCTTGGTCTTCCTTGTTCCCTGTAGACTGATCTTCAGCTGTTGTATGCACAAAGTGCTGGTTGCTTTGGTTCCATTCTAATGATGTGACTAAACCACCTTGTTTGCTGTCTCTCAATATAGTCTTGAGATGGTTTTTATTTCTTCTCTGATATCTTCATTTCTCTGTTGGTCTCAGTGTTTGATATTTTTAACTTTTCTCAAACATCTCATTTCTCGCAAATGTATTGTTAAAACCATACATTGCAAGGTGATTTGGTGCCACTAGAATGGGCCTGGTTCGATTCCCATTAGTCTCAAAAATTTTCACCCCTTGGGGGAACTGTATGCTAAAGATTTCAATGTGGTACCCTTATGACCCTGATGGGTGCAGGTTTATAAATAGAATAGATATTTAATGTAAATAAAATTGTTGAAGATTATATGAAGTACTTTGTCATTTTTTTTAACCACAATGAATGACAGAATTATATCAAAGAATGATTGTCCAGATTTAGAGACATGTCTCAGAAATAAGAGATTTCTTCTACATCAATCGCTCTGATTCTGAAATATTTTTGAGTCATGACCCCATTTTAGAGAAACAAACTGATCTACGACCCCATTTTACGAAACAAAGTTACCCTCTACCCGAATACATTAAAACAAGGTCTTGATATAGTTAGAAGAAAACATACAAAATTATAGCTTTTTGCGTCTTTACAGATGGTCGAAAAGCTGGCCAGTGCAAAATTTCATATGAATAAGGAGACCCTCAAATTAATTAAATTGCCAAAATGCATAGTGTCTATGTTTCTCGCGATTTCTTTCCTAGGCAAGTTTTATTGGTTGGTTGGTTAGTTGCTGATCCAGCAGTCCATAGGCTCATGCCCTTTGACCCAATGCTATTGTGTGATATATGCATGTGTTTGTCAGCTGTTGTTTTGTTCCAAATAATGTGTTCCATTTATCTAGACCTGGAGGGAGAAGCATTTTCCTGATGTCATCCAGTGTTGTGCATTTAAAAAGTTTGCTGTAAACATTTTCATAGGGATGAGTGCACAGTCAGCACTCTGGATTATGTGTTGTGGTTGTATTCTGTTCAGGTGATTGTTAAGCTGTACATGTTGTGTGGTGTGCAGTCGGAAGATGATACTCTGGTCTTTTCTTCCCAGGAGGTTGATGTTATCTTTAGGATTTGGGCTGGTCATATATTTATAGATTTCCCTCCCAGTGTTTCCCATAGCCCATCTGTTCACCCAATTTTCTTTAGTCACAGATTTCAGTATCATTTTAATTGTGTGCATGGTTGTTTATGTATATGGCTGTTCTTGTTGAGCTCTCATCTTTACTAGTCTGTCTACCTTGTCATTGCCAGGTGTGTTTGAGTGGCCAGATATCCACTGCATAACAATGTAAGTAGCTGGTTGGCATGGTGATATATTTCCACCAGCTCAGGCTTACAATGTCCACCACATTCTAGTGCTTGAAGAGCGAACATAGAATCTGTGAAAATAACAATGTTTTGAACTTTTGATGGGAAGGCATCAAATATGGTCTTCAGGTGGTACAATGCAACTTCTAGTGCTGTTATTTCAGCTTCATAGTTAGAACATATCTCCCCACAGGCATCAAACAACTCATCAGATGTTTTGTCTGGATATTCCATATAGACACCATAACCTGTTTTGATGGTAGTTTTGAAAGCAGACCCATCAGTATAGACATGAATCCATTGTTCTGGGTAGGTGTCTATTGTTTTCTGTTTTGCTTTCATAAGACTTACTGGGTCTGAACTTTTCGGTGCATTATTTCTTAATTGTGTCTTGATTTCCGGCAATTTAAAACCTGCATGTTGTGATAAACATTTTTATACTCTTTGCAGTTCTTGTCTCGGAGGTGATAGCTGTCTTTTAGTTCATCGACATGGCTCAGGGCTGACTTTTGTTTTATTCTGTGGTTTGGTTGCCAGTTTTCTACAAGTTGTTTCTACAAATGTAGAACCCCTTGAGATGTGGAGAGATATGGCTTCAATGGAGGCTTATGAAAGAAGCAAAAAAAATGAACAAAGACCACCCAAATAAACAAGCCAGTTTTATTAAGATGTTGCTTTATCAATTTTTACTTGGAGGCTTTGAATGATAGTTTAAACAAGAAAACATGATCAGCCTTTTGATATAAATGTTGAAAATGTTTTGTGTATTGTAATTTGTAGGTTTTCTTGTTTACATCATAACACCCTAGTTTTAGTGATAGTTCGTCGTGTCTAAGTGGACCATTCTAAAAACGTGTTTTACGTAAGTACATTTTTAGATAAATTAACAAGATTATATGTGAAAGTAGATATGCTTTCAAAATAGGCAAAAAATTGCCAAATATTTCATTTTTTGCATTCTTTCTCAAAATCGATTGGTAGAATGTAGTCTAGAGAACGGAATGCATGTGTCATGGTCTAGAACATTGTTGAGATATCTACACCATTTGGCCTGTCATATTCAACTTAATCATGAGCCAGATATTTAAAATGGCAACCCTATGAAAGAGATAGAAACCCTGTGAAAGAGATGGAAACTATGAAAGAGATAGAAACCCCATGAAAGAGATGGAAACCCATGAAAGAGATAGAAACCATGTGAGAGAGATGGAAACCCATGAAAGAGATAGAAACCATGTGAGAGAGATGGAAACCCTGTGAAAGAGATGGAAACCCGTGAAAGAGATAGAAACCTCGTGAAAGAGATAAAAACCCTCTGAAAGAGATGGAAACCCTGTGAAAGAGATGGAAACTATGAAAGAGATAGAAACCTCATGAAAGAGATAGAAACCTCATGGAAGAGATAGAAACCCAGTGAAAGAGATAGAAACCTCATGAAAGAGATAGAAACCTCGTGAAAGAGATAGAAACCCTGTGGAAGAGATAGAAATCCTATGAAAGAGATGGAAACCCTGTGAAAGATATGGCAGCCCTGTGAAAGAGATGACAACTCTATGAAAGAGATGACAACCACATGAAAGATGGAAACCCTGTGAAAGAGATAGAAACCCTGTGAAAGAGATGGAAACCCTGTGAAAGAGATGACAACTCTATGAAAGAGATGGCAACCCCGTGAAAGAGATAGAAACCCAGTGAAAGATATAGAAACCTCATGAAAGAGATAGAAACCTCGTGAAAGATAAGAAACCCTGTGGAAGAGATAGAAACCCTGTGGAAGAGATAGAAACCCTGTGGAAGAGATAGAAACCCTGTGGAAGAGATAGAACCGTCGTTAAAGAGATAGAAACCTCGTGAAAGAGATAGAAACCCCGTGAAAGAGATAGAAGATGGAGATCCGTTGCAGTCAACGCTTGAAGATTAGACTTGAAATAGCCACGGCTGCAATGCCCAGATTAAATACCATATGGGAGAGCAGAATAAGTACATCAGTGAAGATACGCCTAGATACCATTGTATGACATGTATACCATTATAGGTCATGTCGTAGTGTGAGACTCGGAATTGGGCGAGAGGTTAATGCTGTCGGTGAACGACACCTCGGCTAAGAAGACGAAAGCGCCATGGTCCAACTCTTCTCGTGGATGAGAAAAGGCTCAGCATCCGGTGGGCATAGGCACAGAACGTCTAATTACACGAGGCCGGTTCACATACGGCGGAACACCTCGCGCGAGATTGACGTGAACGACAATCGTCTTGGCGAAGAGTCACTACACACCCACGTGACTGTCGACAGATAGGTAGCTGTCACGGGCTAGGGAAGCCTACTACTCGAATTAAAGGCATGACAAAAACGGATGTGCTGGGCCTCGGATGTCTAGACCACAAAGTGATCCAATCGAGGTACAAATAATACAGGTCAACTGTGGAACTTGTGGCACATCGTACTTCGCTCTCGCCGGCGGAAATCTCACGATTTATTCGTTGTGGTTATAAGATAATGAACACAGAAGAAGAATATGTCATGCATACCATATGTACCAATATAGACCTATAAATCTAAAAAATACATTTTCTATTTGTATGGGTACACAGATTTCTAGTTAAGATGTTGAGAAGAATATGCTATGTAATATGTCACTGTCATTAGAAGCGCTTAAGAGAGTTTCATGGCTAGGCCTATATCAATCAATCAATAAACCGTAACCCTTCACGGTTGTAGGGGTGTCATATTGGTTGCTTCAGCACACAGAGTCCTCCAGCGAATTATATCCTCAGCGATGCGGATGAGTGTGGAAATAGATGGTCCTGTCCATTCCTTGATGTCTGTCCATGTCTTTATTTTCCCTCCTCTGTTTCTCCCCCCTTCGACAGTTCCCTGTAGTATTGTTTTTGACAAGGAATCATGTCTGAACCATGCTAGTTTTCGTCGTTTCACTATTGAAAGCAATGGTTCCTGAACTCCTGCACACATCTCTACTTTATTTCTTACGTACACATTGGTCTTATGTTCCCTATAGGAAATTCGTAGAATTTGTCTGTAGCATTTGTACTCGAAAACCTGTAATCTTCTCAGGCCTATATAGGGACCTACCACTGACTCTAAAATATGTATGCTAAGTTTGGCAATAAATAAACAGGATAGTGGAAAAATTAGAGGCAACAGTGATGTGGTTATGTAGAGGAAAGTGTTGACAAGACATAGAGGATTTATTTAATTGTAGTTGGATTATCCCATATGTATTCCATCCTTCTTAACAAAGTGATACGCGCCAGCCGAGAGTAACATTCATAGCACGTAATTATGCAGCTTTAAGCTAAAATTGCTATAATTCATAGGTAGGTAGGTTAATGAGTTTGCCTCTCTTTTGGAGAGGCGTGCCCCTTTCAACCAGCGGACAAAGTCCAATTAGGCTATATTAGGATGTGTGTCATGTGACGTATTCCTTCCAGAACGTTGTCTTCCCAATGAACTCTCTGAACCTCTCTCTGTCTTGGGCGATGTGGCTTGCATTTTCTAGCGATGTATTCATATTATCTTTAATGTCGTCAGTCCATCGTCTTCTTGGTCTGCCCCTTCTCCTCTACCCAGGTACTCTTCCCTCCATTATTTGTCTTTCTAAACAGTTATGTCTCTTTATATGACCAAACAGGCGTAGTTTTCTTTTTTTTATTGTGTTTAGTAACCAACACTCTGGAATATTCAGTGTGTTTATAATATCTGAGTTTCTGATTTTATCCTTCCATGATATTCTAAGTATCTTTCTGTAGCATTATATATTAGGATACAAGCTATAATTCACGGGGGATTTCCGCCATCTTTGTTAGCATATTCTTTCCCGTGTCCCTGAGTGACGGGCGTGCCGAGGGGGTTGTGGTCGCACCGGGCATCAAAATGCCCCTCAAAATAATGAAAACATTGAAATGGGATTTAAGTGCCTTTGCCATGCCAAAGTTGATGCCCCGCAACCAGTAACGTAACGAGAGGGGGCGGATGTGTGGACCGCCCCAGGCGGCACCATCGGGAGGGCGAAAAATGTATTTACTTCCAGGCTTTCACAATCACTGCCATATTTTTTTTATGTCGCAAGGGCGGAAAATTATCATTCCGCCCCGGGCGCCATTGACCCACGCTACGCCACTGAGCTTAGGCCTATACACTTTTAGATGGATGACGGAACGGCAAGCATAGCATAAATGGGGATGCCCCCAGTGATGTGACGCTTATTCCTAATCAAGAATCAAGAACACACAATTGTTGTACACGAGATTTACATAACTTGTGCGTGTGTGCACAGCATAATTTTCTGTATATCAATGCGGCCTTTATCACTCAAGCCACTAGAAACCTCCCTGCAACACTATAACGGGGATTAATGCAGCGTTGCAGTTTTTTTTTCTGTATTAACTAATCTTTGGAATGCGTTATCACATTCCCTCGTTGTTGTATCTGCTGAATAATATCATTGAAATTAAGTTAAATATTAAATTTAATATTATTATATATTATTAAATTATTTTATGTCGATATATGCTTCATATATCTCTCTCTCTCTCTCTTTACTAAGAAGCCGTTCATCTGTGTGTTTTTGTGGGTTTTTTTTCTGTTATTTATTTGGCTGCTTTTTTTGTCTTTATCTATTAGCTAAAGAGATATGTAGAGCCAATATCCCAAGCATTTATGCAGTGCTGAAGTAGGTCCAATTGAAATGGGTTGGACATTTTGTGCGTATGCTTGCCAAACGCATCGCCAGTGATGGACGGTCACACACATCAGAGATATGCAACAATACAAGTCTAAAACTGTAGTGATCATAGCATGTGAGGGACAGTCACACACATCAGAGAGATGCAAGAACAAATCTGAAACTGTTGTGATCATTGCCTGAGATGGACAGTGTTTACAAGGTCTGCCCCCGGCTTTGCATTCACTGTGTCTGTATAGTAATACTTTTTTGAGGGGCACTGTCTCATGGTAGCGTGGAAGCATACGAAAACGACTTTATTTGTCGTCTTCTGGTGTAATCCAGGATTGTCATTGGGTTTGTTAGTCTTCTGATGCTTTCGTTTCTGATTATGTCCCTTATTGTTACTCAGAGGATTCTAAGTAGATAAGTAATTTCTGTTGTAAAACATTTTCTTTTGAATTCTGTTGTTAGTGTCCACTTTTGATATTGGTAGCATAGTGATGGTATTATGTTAGTTTTATATAGTGCAGTTTTGGTGTTCATGGCTCACATATTTGTTTTTGAAACATCTGCCCCAAGATCCGGTATGATTTGTTGCATCTACTTTGGATTTCTTTAATGTTTTTCCCATTCGATGATATGATGCTTCCAAGATAAGTGAATTCTTTCACCTGTTTTAGTTGTTGATCGTTGATTGGAAAGAATAGTGGTGTTTGTTTCTGTTTTTGCGATTGACATTATATCAGATTTTTCTGTGTTTATCTTCATGTTAAATTCTCTACATGTTGTGTGAAGTCTATTTATATGCTGTCTACTTGTACTGTACCAAATTGGTACCGCATTTATCCGGGAAGTAAAGACTGCAAGGGAGAGGAGATGGCTACCGCCCTCATTTGCAGAGCCTCTGAAATGTGAGATCACTAACATCTCATACCCTACGGCATTAATCAATGTTATGGGTTACTTTACTTACTTACTGTACCAAAGATTATTGGTATGGGAATCTGTGATTATTTCAACATTACGAATTTTTTTCTTTTGCATTCGTTCTCAAACTCTTGAAGATTAGCAAAATACAGGTTTAGGTAGAATAAAGTAGAAGCGCAGTGCGTAGTATTTTGATTATGATGCAAATGTCTCAGCTCCCCAAGAATCAAGCCCATGGATTAGGGGACGCGGTTAAACCCATCTTTTAAGAAATCTGAACATAACATTTAGTACTATTAAGCAGACCAAAAAGTGCCCCCCCCCCCCAATAGTTACCACAAAAAGGCTTAAAAACTATCTGAAGTACAGGAAATACTAACAAAAAAAGTAGGGAATTCCCCTTATTAAAACAAAAAAATCTCCTCTCTCCCAACGAAGACGTGTTTATTTACAGCCTTGTCAAGAATCAAGATCTAGTAGTATAGAAATACTGAACCTTCCGGTCCTTCAAGCCTATCAGAGTAACTAGTTTCAAAGCTGCGTGGCAAATGTGTCTATATAACACCTATAGGCCTAGTCTGTGATTGGCGACTATCACTATCTCTCACTAGTCACCCTTGACCCCCTGTGCCATGTATGGCAGGTCACGGATAATATTTTTTTTATTTTCCTTTACGAGCCGCAGAAACACACGGGAATTTCGCTATTATAACTGAATATATTTTTTCCTCACAGAAGTCGGATGTGTTCGGCTATTGGCGCAAATAAACGGACGATACAAAACTTTTCCATTCTCTGGAAATTTCCTGGGAAATCTAGTACGATCATAGTCCTGCTACACAAGAGATCAAGCGGGAGTTTGAGAATGAATGCTGAAGAAGAAGAATATAATTTTCGTTATCATTTTATCATCCGGGAAATTCTTTAGATTTGCATTCCACCTAAGAGTTATATAGTGTTATCATTTACAACAAAAATAACGTTGCACCACTCCACCAAAGAGTTATATAGTGTTATCATTTACAACAAAAATAACGTTGCAAAACTCCAGGCAGGAGGAAGTGTGGAACATTCTGGAATCCCTTCTCAGAGAAAAAAATATTAAAAAATTTCGAGGAGTAGAGTAAAACTACTAGTTCTACTTGTGATAGTCCATGTTGTATGATATTTGTTATGGTGCCGTAAATACAACTTTGGCGATAGAATGTGGCCGATGCCCGAAAGTGGAGTAGCGAATAGTAACGCTGTTGCCTGCCATGCATGTCGTATAAGGCATCTAAGAAGGTTTGGTGATGGGGTTGGCTATCCCATTCAAAATGGGGGGGGGGTCACAGTGCCGCAGAAGCCATGCTGAAGTCGGATGTGGAGGGACGAAAGTCACGGATATCGCAGCAAAGTTTTCAACCATAACAACACATCCCGATCTCCTTACTGTATCTTACTCATCTTCAAGAGTTTGAGAGCGAACGGAAAAGAAAAAAATTCTTAAGGTTTAAATAATTAAAGATTTCGACACTAATAATATTTGGTACAGTACAAGTAGACAACATGTAGGGACTTTAACATGAAGATAAACACAGAAAAATATTAGGTAATGTCAATCGCAAAAACAGAAAGAAACATCACTATTCTAATCAATGATCAACAACTTCAACAAGTAAAAGAATTCACTTATCTTGGAAGCATCATATCATCAAATGGGAAAAACATTAAAGAAATCCAACGTGTTATGTTGTTCGTCCATCACAAGTGATGATGACCATTTGTTACATTCACTTTTGAAAATTCAATTAGTTATGTCCTTGATTATGAGTTCGTAGATGCCTAATGAGCCCTATTCGAGTTGTAAATGTCCTTGGACGGTTCGGACATGGAATGACGACTATAAAATGTCAAGATATACAGAAATAGGTTGGTGTGTTCCCAAAATAAAACATAAAACAACTTAACAACGAGATACAGGGACAGTTACCCCAGCCACCTACTTCATGTTTAGGGTTGTTACCCTACACTGGAAGATTTATCCCAATGACGACTGTAGACGGGTCTTGGTCTATCCGTGACTTTCTAGCTGCTCTCCGCTGTTGAGCTGCTGCATTTCTCCTCTTTTCACAAGATGATGCACTTTTTTATATTTTAGAACGCCATGTAGATCTATTTTGTGCAAGTTCTTCCCATGTATTAGGTGGTATGTTGATTATCATATTCGCGCACCGGACACGCCCATGGGTGCTCCGATCTCCGCTTCAGTAAATCTCTCAGGTTATAACGGCTGGTTGTTCCGGTTCTTTGTTGGTTCACTACTCGTTTTGAAATCTTTGTCAGGGGTTCTCTTCGGGCCACGCCCATCCTCACTCCCAATTGTTGCATTCTTGATATTGACTCATGCTTATTCATCTCAAAATCCTCTGATCGTGAGGACTCATGAAGTGCAGTGAGTATGTCTGCTCGGTCCATAGGATGACCGTCTGTTGTGGTGGCGAGACTAGATCATTTATCGGCCCGTTCGTTTGCCTCCACGCCCTCATGTCCGGGGACAAAAATAAGCGTGAGTTTCGTAGTGATGCCCGCATTTTAGCTCTCTCCAATGACTCCGCCCATTCTCTACGCACATCACCTGTTTTGACTTTCTGAATCTTATTCAGTGAATCACTTAGTATGCAAGCATGGGAATAGGTATGCGGTTCATGCCAGTAAAGTGCATGCGTTACGACGGATGACTGACCGTCCGTGTAAATCACAACATCTGAATCAACGGCACTCTCGCATATTAGTGCATTTACCTCAGCATCCACGCTTACGTTGCTGTGTTTCCTGCACTCTCTGTTGAGTGTAGTGACGGTCTTGACTGCCTCTTGAAAGAACGTAGGAATAGGTATCCATTCCTCGCCAGGAGATATTTCTTCTGGGGCGCAGATATGTCTAACGGTATCCTCGGTTCGACCCATCCACGATTTGCATCTCTTGAGCCTGCTTCCCTTCACAGGAGGGAGTTCGCTGTGTAGTGGGTGGTCTATGTCAGAACTCACTCTAAGGTATGCACTGGCATGCCACACACCAATTCTATGAAATATGCTCAGAAAATCAAGGAGAAATTTCATATCCACACAGGGCGTGTCCCTTGTGCATCCAAGAATGATCCGCATCGCTTCATTTTGAATCCTCTCCAGCTTCTCAATCTGTGTGTGACTCGCGGTGATAGTAGCGTGTATCGTGGTCTATTTCAAAGGCTTTCAGTGAGTTCTTTAACGAGTCCTTGTGGCGCTTCTTTTGGTCACCTTCAGATCGTGTACCCTTCTCCAGCTCACCATAGAGAAGTATCTTTGGCAGACGATGGTCTGGCATACGCACCAAATGACCTGCCCAACGAATCTGTGTCTGCATCAGGATCGTGTCAATGCTGGGGATACCAGCTCTATCATGGACAGAAATCCAAAGTAGATGCTACATAGCATACCGGATCCTGGGGCAGATGTTTCAAAAACAAATTTGTGAGCATGAACACCAAAACTGTACTATATAAATATATCATCATTCCATCACTATGCTACCAATGTCAAACGTGGACACTAACAACAGAATCCAAAAGAAAACGTGTTACAACAGAAATGACTTGTCTACGTAGAATCCTCTGAGTAACAATAAGAGATAATCAGGAACGAAAACATCAGAAGATTAACAAACCTAATGCCAATCCTGCATTACATCAGAAGACAACAGATTAAGTGGTTTTCGCAAGCTTCCAGACTTCCTTCAGACAGTGCCTCTCAAAAAGTATTACTATACAGACACGATGAATGCAAAGCCAGGGGCAGACCTTGCAACCGATGGATTACAGAAATAAAAGTAAAAAATAAGGAAATAAAAATTTAAAAAAAAATAAAGTCAAGAAATAAATAAATAAAAGAGTCAACGAAAACAAACATGTATGAAATACACAAAAAAGTCATTTACAGAGAATTCTTCTACCTCTTACGATGCAAGGAATAAAGGGGTATAAGGCGAAAAAGAAAATAAAAAACAAGTAGATGCCACAACATGTTTAATTGTTAGTTAGTTAGTTAGTTGGTTGGTTGGTTGGTTGGTTGGTTGGTTGGTTGGTTAGTTAGTTAGTTAGTTAGTTAGTTAGTTAGTTAGTTGGTTGGTTGGTTGGTTGGTGGTTGGTTGGTTGGTTGGTTGGTTAGTTAGTTAGCTATGGTAAAATACAACTATCCTAACCTAAACCTAAAATAACTAATATTTAAATTATTAAATGATGAACATGAAATTTACAAACATCATCATCAGGTGTCATGCTGGCTGGCGTAGGCGATCATGGCTCTCCAGTATTATGTATCAGCATCGTTGTTGTTTCCCTGAAGTGCCAGGTTGTTAAACTGTCTATTATTTTCTAACTGTGTCGCCCTCTGTCTCTGTTGTCTTCAATATTGCCTGTTGTGACTATGTTTTCCAAACCTCCTTGTCTAACAAAGTGGCAAGAGAATAACAATTATATTTTTCTTATATTATGGATTAAGTTCTGTCTCGAATTTGACTCTTTCAACATCTCCACATTAGTTTTCTTGGCAGTCCATGATATTCTCTGCATTTTCTGTAGAACCACATCTCTACTGCCTCTAATTTTCCATTTTCCTCCGTTTATTTTCAAAGACTCGCATCCATATGTTAGTATGAATTACAAACATAGACAGGGGAAATAACTGGAAATAACTGAACTATGGTGTGGCATCTACTTGTACTGTGCCGAATCTTTTCACAGCAACTGACAAAGATAGCTTATATTATAGGACCTATGTATAACCTTCAGAAGAATGGAAAAAGTCAGCATAAATACTAGCCAAAGTAAGGAGACCCCTTCAACTATGTACCAACCATAGAACAGTAGCACTAATTAGTCAAGCCAGCAAAATACTACTGCAGATCATAATGAAAAGAATCTTCTTCTTCTTTCCTTTCTCTTTTACCCTTTACGGGTATCGAGAGAGATACAGTGTTCTTGTTCTCGCTTTTTAGGCAGCTTCATATAATGTTATTTTGTGTTCGTGTAATGTCTCTTTGATGTTGTCGATCCAGCGTACTCTAGGTCTACCACTGGCTTTTCTTTCTGCTCCTCCTCTCTTCATATGTAATTTACAAACTAATAAATCACGCGGCATTATTTCCAGATGATCTAACAATTGTATCTGTTGGTTTTGTGTGTATTGTAAAATTGATATGACACCCACTCTTTCTCTTATGACCTCGTTTCTAATTCTGTATCTTCTGGTCACTACTGTGGCTTTTCTCAGACATCTCATCTCTGTTGTAACCAGCTTTTCGAGCAGGAAGAGGAACAAGAAACCACATATTCTGTGAACATGAGGAATATAATTGAAAAAAGTAGAGAATACATATGCATTTGATAGACTAAACCAAGACGTTTGATTGGGTTAATATCACCAACTATTGTCCATCATGGGAGACACGGGCTTCCCGAAACATCTAATAGGCCTACATCTTATTGAAACACTATATCACGAACAACAAGCATCAGTATGAGTGGAGGGAGAAACATCTCAATAGTTTTCTGTTCAAAGTGGAGATCTTTTATCTTTTTAACATCTATGCAAAGAATATAATGATAAATGTAAGAAAAGAACTATAGCAAAATGAGATTCATCAATTAAATATCGCTGAGTACAAGATTCCAGAAATATAATATGCAGATGACACAGTCCTATTTATTACACACCCGGAGGGGCTGAAACAGCTAAACACAGAAATACAGCCAGATCCAAAATCTATATCTAAACACAAAGAAAACAAAAATGACAACAGACACAACAAAGATCAAACCAACCATAATCATAATAGAACTAGAATGTGTAAACAAATTCGAATATCTGGGAGCAAGTAAATAGTTTCGGAGATTGTTCAGTCGAGATTAGAAGAAGACTCACAATTGCAATACTCAAATGAATTCAAATGAGAAAGCAATGGCAAAGTCGTAATAGCGCCACTAATTAACCATTTCCAGATCATGTGTTTTCCCATTGGCAACATATGGATTCGAGACTTTGACTTTAAACAAGACAATGGCCAGAAGAATAAATTCATTTGAAATTAAGTGCTACAGAAAGATAACACGAATATCACGGACATAAAAACGAATAACATTTAAATTTTGAAGTTATTGAAACTAAATAAAGGGTGGCTTCTAAATATCACCACAAGAAGGAAGATACAATATTTTGGACACTTAAAGCAACATGATGGCATCCAAAGCCTGATTTTGGAGGGCAGAGTTCCATAAGAGAAAAAGAAGAGGAAGACCAAGAAGACTGTGGACCAGCGACATCGAAGAATGTAGGCCTATGCAGTGCAGGATTTACCTATAAGCTAAATAAGCTAAAGCTTAGGGCCCCACTTTCTTGGGGGCCCCAAAAAATCATATTTGGCACTGACATATAATATCTGGACTTATAAAAGGCCCTACATCTCAAATAGCTTAGGGCCTTATCAAGCCTAAATCCGGCGCTGGGCTTATGCACATGTCTCTAGTCAATGTAGGCCTGCTTGCCCGGGACAGAGAGACGTTTAGAGTATCCACGACGAAGACAACGTTCTGGAAAGAACATGTTCCTTGATATATGTATAATCTTCTTCCAGCTGAAATGCTGGCGTTTTCTGAGCTTTTCTAGTGACATGTCATTACAACATATGGTTCATAACACCGTCATCTTTTAAACATTGTACGAATGTGCTATTCTGGGTCTCTCAGTTATTCTCTGTTCTCTTGCTTCTGTGAAAAGAACAAGAGTTATGAATAGAAGCATTGATTTTTTTAACACCACGGGAAAGTGTTGTAAGGGGCCGGGGAAAATGTATTTCTGAGAGGAAATATTGTGTTCGGTATTGCGTTATTTTTCATTTATTGTCTGAAATCTCAATATGTATTTACTATGCTTCTTATTTTATGAACAATAAAAAGTACATTTGTAGAGAGATCATTGCGAGATGAGAAAACAAGAATGAAGTTAAAATGACCTTAATGTAATTTCCATCAATGGTTGCCGCGGATTGCATTAGCTCCGCAGCGAAGGAAGTTGTCCTGGTCCATAAGCAAAAATGACGAATCTTGAGAGATAGTGAAAAAAGTAAACAATCGGATAATGCATTTTCTTCATATTTTTGCCAATACGGCATTGTTTCATGCACGAGATGAAAATGGTAAACTGTTTTATTAATTAGATACATGAGCTTTGTCTCTGGTTATGTTGTTTTGTTACACAGAATAACGCAATTATTCTTGATGTCTACTCAAAGAGTTGTTCGGAATACCTCATCTGTCCCGAAACAATGATTTCATTTCCATTGTACTCTAAACAGTGTAACCAAAGCTCTAGTCTAAGCTTGTCTGTCGCGCACCACAACAAGACTTATTATTGTATTTTCATAGTTCAGCTGGTGATCTTTGAGTAAGGTATGTAAAGGGGTGACATGAATTTGGAAATTTTCTGCAGTCTCATTTTACTTTTAGTGAGAAATTCAGAAAATACATTTTATACATCATGAAACATGAGAAATACATCATTTTACAATCATTTGATGCTAATATAATTTGCAATTAATATTAATAGTCAATTAACAATTGCCATTTATCTTTGAACATTTCTTGTTATACATTTTTTCTTGACCCCAAAACACTGGTCCACTGGTGGTGGGTGGGGCATTGTAAGTCAAGTAAACACAATCTAGGGTGTGATTGTAGTATTGTAACGATGGCTTAAGCCCAGGCCTAGTTATTGCAGATCATGATGTATTATTTATAAGACAGAATAAGCACTGTACATTTATGAACAGTTATATTTCCAGTAGGCATCTAGTTTGTTTTGTCTGTTTATTTCAAAAGGAATTTTTATTGATAATTATTATAGCCTAGGCTGTAGGTTTATAGATTCATATAGTCTACTCTATATCATATAGTTGTATAACGTTTCATTTTGTTGAATGATTGAAGAAGCATTACTGTTTTATGTACATGGTAAAGATACACAGAAGTGTTTCTTTCACCTACACTTATAGGTCTATGATTGGGCCAATTAGCCACTGGATCATGAATGGTAAGTTTGCAATCTGGAAAGTGTCTTGATATTTGGTATGAGTGTGTATATTCATATCTCTGCAATCTACACTTGCCTTTTAAGAAGAAGAGTAAAAGAGTAAATATTTATGTTAATGATATTTATAAGTACATGAATCTCTGGGGTTTCTGGTACAAGATGGAAGTTGTGTTTTCTTCTGCTTACGATGGACAGTTGATTGCAGGATTACCAAACCATCTTCATAAAATTCGCCATTGTTAATGAATCAGAGATTGTGCTTTAGCGAAATATACTGCTTTAAACAAAATATATCAGCATAATAAAGACTTTCTATTCAGAAGCTTCGCTCTATGTTAGAACTAAAACAGGAGATTCAGAATGGTTTACTGTTAAGTTTGGAGTAAAACAGGGCTGTGTCATGTCACCAATACTATTTGGAGAAGCAAAAACAAATAACTAAACGATATAGTACTGCAGAACAAAGAGGCTTTCAGATTAATACAGAGAAAACAAAATAAATGAATTTTACCAATTCAACAGGAGGTGTAAAATTAAACAATCAAGTAATTGACAGAGTCGAAAACTTTACCTACCTAGGAAGTAAAATATTAAATGATGGAGATGCGACAAAAGAAATAATGACATGCATAGCACTTGCAGCTAGTGCCTTCAATAAACTCACTAACATCTGATAAATAAAACCCTTAAAGACACATATCAGATGAAACTTTTCAATACCTGTGTAATCCCTGTACTAATCTACGGATGTGGAAGCTGGACATCCACTCAAGTCATAGAAAAAAGACTCCATAATTTTGAGAATAAATGTCTACAAAAAAATCCTGAACATAGATTGGAAAAACTTGGTCACAGATGAATCAAGAAGAGCCATATCCAAACAAGAATATATGTAAACTATTATTAGAAGATGATGTTGTCAGTACTTAGGCCATATGCTTAGATCAGATGAGAATAGACTTACCCATCAAGCTCTGTCATGGTCTGCAATTGTTCAGTCGAGATAAGAAGAAGACTCGCAATTGCAACACCCAAATTAACATAAATGAGAAAGCTATGGCAAAGTAGTAATGACACTAAATTAACCCTGTTAATCATGTATTTTCCCAGTGGCAACATATGGTTGCAAGACTTGTACTTTAAACAAGACAATATCCAAAAGAATAAATTCATTTGAAATGTAGTGCTACAGAAAAATCCTGCGAATATCATGGACAGAGAAAAAGATATACATTGAAGTTTTGAAATTACTGAAACTAAATGAAGGCTGGTTTCTAAATACCACCATAAGAAAGAAGCTACAGTATTTTGGACACTTAAAGTGACATGATGGTATCAAAAGGCTGATTATAGAGGGCAGAGTGCCAGCCCAGAGAAGAAGAGGAAGACCAAAAAGACGATGGACCAGCAACATCGAAGAATGTACCGGATATGCACATGTCTCTGGTCAATGCAGGCGTGCTTGCCTGAGACAGAGAGGCGTTCAGAAAATCCACGACGAAGACAACATTCTGGAAAGAATATGTCACTTGATATATAATTTCAAACCTTCAATGTTCACTGTATCCATTTATATATGTCAAATATACACAGTGTACTTGATGATATTGTTTTTGGAGAGGGAAGTATTTTAGATGTATTGGCAGAACTGTTTTGCCTATGACTTTTATACATCATTATTTTATTAATTGCAGAATTTAAAAAGAATCACTGACTTACAAAACACTTATCACTCAACTAGTTAGTCATCTGATCATCATTATAGCACTCCAGATTTACAAAACACTTATCACTCAACTAGTTAGTCATCAAATCATCATTATTGCACTCCAGATTTACAAAACACTTATCACTCAACTAGTTAGTTAGTCATCTGATCATCATTATTGCACTCCAGATTTACAAAACACTTATCACTCAACTAGTTAGTTAGTCATCTGATCATCATTATTGCACTCCAGATTTACAAAACACTTATCACTCAACTAGTTAGTCATCAAATCATCATTATTGCACTCCAGATTTACAAAGCACTTATCACTCAACTAGTTAGTCATCAAATCATCATTATTGCACTCCAGATTTACAAAGCACTTATCACTCAACTAGTTAGTTAGTCATCTGATCATCTGATCACCATGACTGACAGTGCCAGATTTTTTGTTGGGTGACAAACATTCTTCTAAGCCCACAGTAATACTCATTTCTCGCAACCCCATATTTCAATCCCAGTTCCTTTATTCTGAACATGGAAAAGAAATCTCCCAAAATAAATTCATTTGCCTGTGTTGTTTCTTGTAAAGAGTTCAAAATGTCAATATGATCAGCTGTTCTGCCACTAGTCAATCAATCAATCAAGTGCCGTGCCGACTGGTGTAGGCGATCATGTTTCTCCACGACTCTCTGTCTCTTGTGTTGTCAATAAGCTTGGTTGGTGAGCATCTACCGTTCCACGATACAAGCCCATCTAGTAACTTTTCTCTTTGTCGACCTCTATCTCTTCTCCCTTTGATCTTTCCAGTGGTTATTAAGTGTTGAAGCTGTGTTCTTCTCAGCACATGCCCTAGAAACCTTGACTGTCTGCCACTAATGTTTGATATGATTGATCTTTTTACACCAGCATCAATGAGAACCTCTGCATTAGTTTTCTTGGCTGTCCATGGTATTTTCATAATTCTTCTCAGAAACCACATTTCTGTAGCCTCCAATTCACTTTGAATTTTCTTGTTTATAGTCCATGCTTCACATCCATAAAAAAGAATCGGTTCGATATAACATCTCAGCAC
The DNA here is from genome assembly GCA_034231615.1 of Meghimatium bilineatum. Classification (NCBI taxonomy): domain Eukaryota; kingdom Metazoa; phylum Mollusca; class Gastropoda; order Stylommatophora; family Philomycidae; genus Meghimatium; species Meghimatium bilineatum. The sequence continues at coordinate 24,400,071 of CM067307.1, forward strand.
CCGAATTCGGGTCTGCATTGATAGACTTTCATTGCAAAAAATGGTTCTCACTAGACACAGTAGCAATACTACGCAGCAGATCCACTCTTTCGTTGCCTTGAACATCCACATGAAAGCTTGAAACAGGGTAACACAATTTTGCTAATAACTAGACATACACATAATCTCACAGTCTCCACTTGAGTGCATCTACCATGACCATTTCAGTTTTTTGCAGTGAGTACTTTTTCTCAATTTAACACCCACATGACCAGGCAGGAAAATATGTTTGACACATTTCAAAATCTTGACTGTCTCAAGCCACTGTTCTCAAATGCAAGTTATTTGTATTTTCCTGATCATGTTCATTGAGTCACTAAGGATGCAGACATGAGTTTCTGTCAAACTCAAACTCTTGCCAGTTAGCATATAGGATATAATTCTGAAATATAATGTATTGTATCATGGTTTACAGTGTGGTTGAAATATCTGCGCCTTTTGACCTGACACATCCAATTTCAACATGGCTTTTGATAACTTTGATTTGTAGGATGGGACAACTAACTCCAATGCTAAATCTCAATAGTCAACTCTTACAACATGCATGGCAGGCCACAGTGTTGTTATTCTTTGCTCCTTGTTCGGGCCTGACAACACACATGTAATGACACTTTAAAAAAACAACACATTATTGTAAAACTTGTCAGTGAATAGACAAGAATGTTGTAGAGGGCATTTCGACAACTTACAATATTGTTTATTAGCTGTTAAGTTTTACATTACTATCTTTCAAAAATCACCAGGACTGGACGGTGTCACTAATGAAATGCTTAGAAACCTAGGACAAGCAGCAATGTACAAATTACTACAGATATACAACTATAGTTGGGAAACAGGCAATGTACAACAGTCATGGAGATAAGCATTTATGTGTCGTATTATAAAGAAAGGCTAGGACAAACAGAAATCCGACAGTTACAGACCAATAAGTGTAACGAGTTGTGTCTGCAAGACAATGGAAAGGATGGTCAACAAAAGATTGAAATGGTACCTATAATCAGAGAAGCTATTGGTGCCAGAACAAGCTGAATTTAGAGAGTGTAACAGCACAGAAGACCAAACAATATTCCTGTCCCAGATTATGGAAGATGCATTTCAAGAAAAGAAGAAAGTTTTCACTCTATGGATAGATCTTCAATAAGTATTCAACAAGGTCTGGAAAGATGGACTGATAGTAAATCAGAAAAGATATTGAATTATGGGTAACATGAGTAAGTGGATACAATCCTTCCTATACAATCGGAAAGCAAGAGTCACCATGACAGACAACAGCAAAAAAGTTCTCCTAAAACTAGGAGTTCCTCAAGGCTAAGTATTGTCTCCAACTCTGTTTCTTGTTTTCATAAACAATCTAATTCGTGAATTGCCACAAGGTGTAAGAGCTGCAATGTACGCTGATGACTTGGTGGTTGGTGGTGTGTAGAAGAACATCTAAAGATCGCCAACAAAAAAATACAAAAGGCAGCAGACAACATAGCAGTATGGGCAGATAAATGGATGGTAAAGATAAATGCTGAGAAATCCTCAACATCACTCTTCACACTCTCAAATAAGGACAAAGTGGGAAAGATAAAACTTGCAAATGTACGTATTCAAACAGAAGACGAGCCGGTGTACTTGGGCACTACACAAGATAAGAGATGGACATGGAGGCCTCACATTGAGAAAATAAAAGCAAAGGCAAGAAATAAACTTGCCTTCCTGAGGAAATTGGCAGGAACAAACTTGGGGGGAGGGGGGAAATGAGGTACCGAAGTAACCTTAATGAAGGTATATACAGTTGCAGTTAGATCAGTACTAGAATATAGATCAACAACATGGACATCAGCAGTCAATTCCCATCTACAAGCTCTGGACAATGTACAAAATCAAGCACTTCTCCTTATCACGGGTGCCATAAAGACCTGTCCCTTAAATGAAAAGGAAAAAATTACAGCCATCACCCCCTTACCATACGGGCGAGACACTAAGAACAGGGTCTATACAGAAAAGTACAAGAACATGCCAGTACATCCAATGAAGGCCAGATACGGTGACCTAGCCAGTGGAAGATTGAAGAGGAGCAATTTTATTCACTGATCTAAAATACTAAACAGAGAATATAAGGAAGGACTACCAGACATAACAAGAGATATAACAGCAACACTTTTTCCAGTTCCATGGGAGCAATATCAAAATCTCACTATCAGAACCACCATAAACAACTACCACACTATGATAGAACTGAATACTCTCCAAAAGAAAACAATAGTATGCAACATTATTGAAGATATGTACAGATACAGTGGAGAAGCATGGATACAAGTATATACAGACGGATCAGCAACCAGAGCAGTGACGAATGGAGGTGTTGGAGTGTACATAAAATATCCAGAAAAAGAAAATGAATCCACATGTTCACCAACTGGAATATTCTGCTCCAACTACTCTGCAGAAGTACAGGCTCTAAACATTTCTGCAGAAATAATTAAAACACAACAAACCAGTGACAGCAGGTAGTGTTTCTTACTGATGATATGTCTGTCCTACAAGCCCTTGACAGCGATAAATTGCCAGATCTGAAGGCAGACATGCGAGAAGTGAGCATCCAAAGAAGGGTAGTACTACAGTGGATACCATCCCACTGTGACATACCAGGAAATGAATAGGCAGATAGGCTGGCAATGGATAGAGCAACACAGGAACAAAAAACACAAAGAAATCACCTATCAAGAAAAGAGGACCCCCATCAAAGCCATCAGGAAAGTTGACCACCCAAAAGACAACTATCACTATTTTGACAGAGCTGAGCAGGTTATCTTCCTCCTTAGAACAGGACACAACAGATTAAGCAGTCACTTAAATAGACTAAGACTAGTCTCACACCTCTGTGCCCATGTGAGCAGGCAGCATAGACCACTGAACATATCCTGCAAGCCTGCAATACACTAAACCAGCTAAGAGAAGAACACTGGCCCACAGAGATGGATATCCACAGAAAGCTGTATGGGAGACTAGAGAGGCTTTTAAATACAGCAGCATTTATTAAGGAAACTGGAACTTGCTGTGTAGACATGTCAAACTGTGAAGAAGAAGAAGAAGATTTTAATGTACTGATCTTGAACAGACAGTAAAAAAATATGAGAACACAGGATTTCCTATACCACCAAAGTCATATGTGTTACACCAATGTGCACAAATCAAATGATGACAAGGCACCCCCATTCTATAAGAGAGATCCAACTGGAGTTTGAAAATGAAAGCAAACAATATTCCCAGGAAGCAGAGAGAAAATTTCAGAGAAAGTATGCATGTTCATGTCATGGGAATAAATTCAGTACAAATCCCAGCCATGACAGAGAAAGTATGCATGTTCATGTCATGGAAATAAATTCAGTACAAATCCCAGCCATGACAGAGAAAGTATACATGTTCATGTCATGGAAATAAATTCAGTACAAATCCCAGCCATGACACAGAAATTATACATGTTCGTGTCATGTAATAAATTCAGTTCAAATCCCAGCCGTGACAGAGAAAGTATGCATGTTCATGTCATGGGAATAATACACCGTGACATTCCTGCTATAAGAGAGATCCAGCGGGAGTCTGAGAGAGCAAACAAATATGTAAACTTCTTGATACTTATATTTAATTTTTCAAGGGCTACTTGAAGACATCTTTCAAGAACTGCAGCATTGAATCAAGCTCTTGTGAAACCTGACATGCCCATATCAGTGTGGGTGATGAAAGCTTTGAATAGAGTAGAACACTGTTGGCGATTTGAGAGACAAAAACCAAATGTCAAAGTGTTCTCAAGATCTCTTTCATCTCCTGAACAACAAATTGCCCCATGTTGGGAAACAGTGATATAGATAATCCACTGCAGAAGTCAGAAAAGGCAAATTATGTCTCAAATAAAACAAAGACACGACACATCTCTGCCTTCGCCCGTGTGTTGTCGGGGCCGGAAGGGGAGAGAAGAATAGCAACACTGTGTACCTTCCATGCATGTCGTACGAGGCGATTAAGGGGGTTATGAGATGGAGTTGGCTGTCCCATCCCATATAGGGCCCGTGACCCAAAGCCATGTTGAAGTCAGATGTGTCATACCGAAAGGAGCAGATATCGCAGCGTTGCTGTAAACCATGACACAACACATTCCGTTCTCTGGACTACATCCTGCTGATCTGCAGGAGTTTGAGAACGAACGCAAAAGAAAAAAGTAAAAGATCTATGCTTTCTGGACTATATCCTGCTGGAAATCTAGTAAGACCATTGTTCTGCTGCAAGAGAGATCCAGTGGGAGTTTGAGAATGAAAATTAGAACAAAAATATAGGTGATGAAATTTTGATTCACTGCAGAAATCAAAATGTAGCAATGAGATTTGAACCTTGTACATTCAGCTTACATTACTTCATCTTATCACTTGAGTCAATATATTATCTGAATGCTGCTAATCCTCATCCCTAAAACATTTTAAGTTGAAGTATTGTCTGTGCTTATGTTTCGTTCTTAGTCTGTTTGAGTTGTTAGTAGTACTTACATATAAAACAGGTTATGAAGTTTTACTGCACAGCGACTAACACACCATCAGTATCGGAAGCTCATATGAAATAACACACAGCGGAAAACAAGCTAAAGTCATACAAATAACAATACACATGACATAATCAATGTTTCAACCGAAAGGTCTTTATCAAGATATGCACAAAACATCAAAAGACAACGAATAGAAATGTCCCCACACACTACAAACGTGTCCAACACAAATATGGAAGTGTTGTGTGGTCATTTCTATTTGTCGTCTTTTGTTGTTTTGTGCTTATCCTGATAAAGATCTTTTGGTTGAAATGTTGATTATGTCATTTATATTTGTATTTGTATCATTTTAGCATGTTTTCCAATGTGTGTTATTTCATGTGAGCTTCCGATAGTGATAGTGTGTTAGTTGTCGTGCAGTAAAACTTCATCACCTGTTTTATACGTAAGTACTATTTTCATACAGTTTTACTCGCAGTATTACCTTTTATTGATTGTAATTTTAGTTATTGGTAACACATTACATTTGTCTATTTCTGTCCATACTGTGTTCGTCCCCATATTTCCTCAGCACCCAATATTTCTGGCTTATTTTGTTAACCATAACACAATTTTGATTTGAATTCATCATTTTTGTGTAGTCTAAAACGATTGCTTACAAATTTGCTTTCTTTATGTGGTACATTAAATGTGATTGTGCGTGTAATGTATGTTTATGAATTTTTCTTTCTACTTCAGGATGTTAAATGACACGGCTTGAAAGTCACGAGACAAGACACGACTGTGCAGTTCTGATGAGATATTCAAATACACATGACATTATGAGGCTCGATATATGATCGCAATATTTAGTAGAATCCCAGTGTCACTACTAGAGAATGGTACTGTATTAGCCAAAAGCATCCAAAGGGCCCAGGTTTCCTGGGACAACTATGCCTACAAGATGATTTCGAGTAGCCTTAACTTAGGGCTCGTTTTTCTGATAGCTTTTGTTATCGATTGTGATGGTTCCAACAACTGTAGCGGGAGAAAAATTCTCAATGGCCAAGAAGGCTATATTTCTGATGGGCCGGACATGTATAGAGCAAATTCACACTGTGAATGGCTTATTGATGGTAAGTAAAGAAGAGTTAGATAAAATAGCTTTGAATGTTACTAATGCTACTGTTGCTGCTGCTACTACTTCTGCTGCTTCTACCACTACTACCAGCACTACCACTTTTACCACAGCTACTGCTATCACTACTAACACTGTTACCACTTCTATTATTATGACTATTACCACTACTAGTACTTCTCCTGTTACTACTACTACCACTTCTACTGTTACGACTACTACCACCACTACCACTTCTTCTTCTTCTGCGTTCGTTCTCAAACTCCTGCAGATTAGCAGGATGTAGTCCGGAGAACAGAATGCGTTGTGTCATAGTTTACAGCATTGCTGCGATATCTGCGCCTTTCGGCATGACATGTCCGACTTCAGCATGGCTTTGGGTCACTGACCCTATATGGGATGGGACAGCCAACTTCATCCCATAACCTCCTTAGTCGCCTTTTACAACATAAGGTAAACAGTGTTGCTATTCTTTGCTCCCCTTTCGGGCCCGGCAACACTCGTGCGACCACTACCACTGCTATCACTGCCACTGCTACTCCTACCACTATTACCACCACTACCACTTCTACTGTTATGACTTACCATTACTACTACTACCACCACCATTATTACTACTACCACTGCTACTGTTACTACTAGCAACCTTATTTCAAGTAGAAAATAGGATTGCAGCTGCCCTTCTCCATATAACTCTAGTTCAGGTCATCTTCTGCTCTGCCCATAAGATTTCATCTCCTCTAATCCCTCTTTATCTTTGATGGGTATTTTTGTCCTTGTCCTATGTGGGTTTCAATTTGTTTGCATTCACATTTATATAACCGAAGTAATTTATTGTTACTTGAGCTAAATTAGTATGAATATGCTGTACTATGGTTTGATTTTTTTTTAAACCCGATCTCAGTGACTTGAGTGCACAGTTTGAATGTCTTGACGAGATCATTATTTTTTGGGGGGAATGTGGTTGGTCAAGTACAGAAAACCTGTTTATTTGAGTTGCAAGGTGATTTGGTGCTGCTAGAACAAATCATGTTCAATTCCAGTCATCCTTAAGAATTATTGTAATTTATTTGTATAAACTATTTTTTGAAGCAACATTGTTCTGTCTCTATGTCATTTATGTTTACAAGTAGGTCTTCAAGTCCTTATAGTATGAATACAAGTGTTCTATGTTTGTGTTGCTGAGGATACTTCAATACTTGTACGGGATGTTTGCTGTTGTAATAATCCTTGTCTCGATTTGTCCGTTCTCAGTGACTTGAGTACACAGTTTGAGTTTCTTGACGAGATCACATCTTTTTTGGGGGATGTGGTTGGTCAAGTACGGAAAACCTGTTTACTTGAGTTGCAAGATGATTCGGTGCCGCTAGAACAGACCTGGTTCAATTTCCATCACCCTTAAGAGTTATATTAATTTATCCTCATGCTTCCTATTTAAATTTAATTTTTTGAGAACAAGAAGCTGCCTATCAGGTGACTATTAAATTGCCTAAGCGTTGTTAGGGCTAGAAAATGGAACAAAGAATGGAATCAGGAGGTTTGAGGATGGGGTTGTTTGTCCATCCCATAGAAGATCAAAGGGACCCAAAGCCACAAAGTAAGGTTCTTTAGGTCAGAAGGTAGAGATATTGAAGACAAGATGTATGCTATTCCTTTCTCTGGACTACATCTTGCTAGTTCTGCAGGTGTTTGAAATTGCAGAAGAAGGAGAAATATAATAAAAGTTCTATAAGGAAGAAAATTGTTGGAAAAAATTAGCCATACATGTTGTAGGAGACTGCTATAGAGTGTTAACGATGGGTTGACTATCCCACCCATGAACTCTGCTGTAATAAAACTTGCTGATGACACATGTTGGGCTGCTTGGAGGGAATCAACCATCCAGCATGCCTTGAGATTGAAAGACAGTAAGAAAAACAACAGCTACATTGAGTAAAATATCATCTGGAACTTGTAAGAGCTCTGGAGAACCTATCCACCAAAAAAGAGAGTGCCAGAGAAATATGAATCTGGTGCTGCAAGTGAAACTCCATCACCTGACTTGGGAACTAGAGAGAGAAACTGTACTCTTTCAGAGTTCTGTCTCATCATTCTTCACGTAGCTTACAGCTGACTGCAGCATTTTAATGTTCGTTGTTGATACCATGTCTTTCTTCTACAGCTGGAAGTCCAAACAAAACCATCCATCTCTCATTTGAAAGTATGGCTACCGAATGCTCCTTCGACTTCCTCTTTGTGTATGATGGCAATTCCTACAACAGTCGACTGATAGCCACTCTCAGTGGGGACAGTCCTCCAAAGGCACTTACAGCATATTCAGGATATGTAAGTGTTCATATTTATTATTGAATATTACACATTCTTTCCAAAAAATAGTTCTAATGTGTAGGAAAATAATAAATGTGAAAATATTTTCCATGTTTACCATAGATAATGTAGGTTGCTTGAATGCGCTAAAAACTTATGTGTTGCTGCATGTTGTGTTCGCCACCGGTGCAGAAATTTCTATGTAACTGAAAGCTGTCATAATGAATTAATAAAAGTTATCAATGAGTAATAATGAGCTCATACCGGAATAAAAGGTTTAGATGATGGCCTTCAGCATCTTTACAGATGGTCAGGAAGTAGGACAGTTTACAATTTCAAATTGACTTTGAGACCCTCAGATTGATTCAATTGCAGAGACATGTAGTCCCTATGTTTCACACATGATTGCTTGCCCTGGCAAGTTTTATGGAGAAAGTGCAGTGTCCATTTTCACTAACCCCCTCTCTGGTCTTAATTAGTCCCAAATGAAAAGCAATTCCAATTTGCTTTAGGATAGGATTAGATTAAGATTAACAATAAGAAGTAAACAGAATATTTTCACCGCTGATAAATAAATATGATTCAGTGTCAGGAGCGATAAATGAATAAGAAAAATTAATGACAGAATAACAGGAAAACAAATAATAAAGTTTTCTGGTTAGGATTAGTAGTAGCAAGTTATGAGTAACTATACATACACTGGCAATGGATTGGTTTCACTGCTAATTAATTACTATATATCACTGTTCATTTGTTTTATTTTACCAATCAAGGCACCTACAATATCTATGGAAAGCACATTTGTTTTATTTTACCAATCAAGGCACCTACAATATCTATGGAAAGCACATTTGTTTTATTTTACCAATCAAGGCACCTACAATATCTATGGAAAGCACATTTGTTTTATTTTACCAATCAAGGCACCTACAATATCTATGGAAAGCACATTTGTTTTATTTTACCAATCAAGGCACCTATAATATCTATGGAAAGCACATTTGAACACTTTTTCAGTTTAATTAAAAAGTAGATTGAGTATAATAGGAGTAATTACACCAGTGTGTTGCAGGGCCTGCATGGGGACAGAATATTGACACTGTGACCTTCTGTACATACCATAAAATGTAAAGAGGATTTGGTGTGAAGGTTACTTCCTTATTTTTTAGAAGATAAATGGACCCTAGAGTACCATTATGACATTGGATGTTGCCAGTCAGAAAGCAATGATATCGCAGCTGAGCTGTAGACCATTAAATATCATTTTGTTCAATGGACTAAGTAAAGACAATTGTCCTTTTACATGCCTTTGAAGTGTAATTGGGTAATATGGTGATAAGCCTGTATTTTCCATTGACCAACAGCATATCTAGAAATGATGTGGTCAACATCATGCCATCACCTTTACTTTCCCCAGGGTACCTGGTACCCATTTCCTTATCCTTTACCCATATTACATCCTTGAGTATGTTTTTTATATTTACAAGTAGGCCTAATTGGTCCTTGTAGTACTGAGGCCTGATTGCACATACTAATGTTAAATGTTTGTGGTCCTCAAGGAATTTACATTCTTGTGCAGAGTGTATGTTGTTGTTGCCTCTGTGTGTCTATCAACCGGTTCATATTTAGCTTAAAAGACGCCCGTGTGTTGCCAGGCCCGAAAGGGGAGCAAAGAATAGCAACACTGTTTACCTTCCACGCATGTCGTAAAAGGCGACTAAGGAGGTTATGGGATGTAGTTGGCTGTCCCATCCCATATAGGGTCAGTGACCCAAAGCCATGCTGAAGTCGGATGTGTCAGGCCGAAAGGCACAGATATCACGGCAATGCTGTAAACCATGACACAACTCATTCCGTTCTCCGGACTACATCCTGCTAATCTGCAGGAGTTTGAGAATGAACGCAGAAGAAGAAGAAGCTTGAAAGAAACATGTCGGAAGTCTTGTCTGAAATCTCATCTTTTTTAGGTATATCGATTGGTAAAATACAGTAAAACACGTTTTGTTGACCCAAGTTGTGAGGTGAATATGTGCCATCTGAGTGAACTTGGTTCAAATCCCATGTTCTGCATTATATTTTTTCTCTATAATAATAAATCCTCGATGTTTCTTTATTATATTATTCATTTGCTTTGGCTGTGTTGACCTAGGGGCTGTTCATGATTTTAAAAAGATCTTTAGTTAAACTGAAAATTGAATGTTCTATGGAAATTCCAGATGTGACAGCAGGAAAAGTTCTTTATCTTCAGAAAAAAAACTACTGAGTTTTGAGAATAAATGTCTTCGTAGGATAACTAACATTGGAGTGAATTCTAACCGAATGATAAAATTAGAGAAGATACTCATCAAAACTTCACCACAGATGTTATTAGAAAACGCAGTTGGTTCTACATCGGACATGTTCTACGCTAAGACATCAACAGAATACACCACCTATCTGGCATGGATACCTACAGGCAAAAGAGCCAGGGGTAGACCAAAAGAAACACAGAAGAACAATACTTAGAGAAAGTGAAACAGCCAATATTCATACTATTCAAGAACTGCACAGAATAGCTTTGAACAGACAGAATTGAAGAGATCTGCCCTATGCACTAACTTCAGCACCAAACAAAAATGAATGAAGGAAAGGAAATTCCTGCACATTTTTATTCCTGCAATCTTATATGAGTTTGTGAACAAGCACAGAAGAAGAAAAAGATAATAATAAAGTCCCTTTTCATATTAAGACGTATTATTTTTTCTATGCCATCCAGCATATTATCAGGCAATACTGGGTTGCAATAGTAGTCATTTGTGATCAACAATTTCTGAACAGCAGATAATGTTTATTTCATTCCCCATGAATTATGAGCAACACAGATCTTGTATCCTTTTATACAATGGGATTGTTTCTCCTGAGCCTAATTTCATAATATAAACTCCAGAAGATTCCAACTTCAATTATGTACAATACTTTTTAAAAGTAGCCTTGTAATCAGAGAGGGTAAAACATAATTGTATAGATTAAATACTGTGGGGCTTTCACAAAAGTAGCCTTGTAATCAGAGAGGGTAAAACATAATTGTATAGATTAAATACTGTGGGGCTTTCACAAAAGTAGCCTTGTAATCAGAGAGGGTAAAACATAATTGTATAGATTAAATACTGTGGGGCTTTCACAAAAGTAGCCTTGTAATCAGAGAGGGTAAAACATAATTGTATAGATTAAATACTGTGGGGCTTTCACAAAAGTAGCCTTGTAATCAGAGAGGGTAAAACATAATTGTATAGATTAAATACTGTGGGGCTTTCACAAAAGTAGCCTTGTAATCAGAGAGGGTAAAACATAATTGTATAGATTAAATACTGTGGGGCTTTCACAAAATAAAAACCTCATTTTTCAGCCATGTCATCCATCTACTAGGGTTTTTGCTGTTGCATGGTAGTTGGTCTGATAGGTCACTGGTGAGTCCTTCAGAGCCTCTATATGTGGATCAACAGAGAATTGTACCCTTGACCACAGAATGAGAAAGCAAATATGCTGATAACTTTATCAATCACCACAGCTTTTTATTTGAATATCGTAGACAACAGTGCTGTTTCTGATGATCAGTATTACTCTTGTGGTGGTGTACAGTGGATAATTCTATAGAACAGATTCCATGTATTTATTAGATTGTATAAAGAGATACATGTTGGTAAAGAGATGGTAAAGAAGAGACAAAAGGAAAACACAGAATAGCAACATTGTGATCTGCCATGCATGATGCACGTGGTGACTAAGGATATTTGAGATGGATCTGTCTGTCCCATAACATAAAGTGGCACTTTATAGTCCAACTAGGTATTGTAGCCAAATTGTAAGGAACGAAAACAATGTATTCTATTTTAGAGCCATTAGAGCATTAGATTAAAATTACACAGTATTTTCTGGGCCCTGATTATTTTTTGACAATGTACATTATTTTTGGTAAGTGTCATGTAAAATGTACATTTTGGAAAATGTAATAACTTTTTTGTTATTATAGATTTCTAAGTAATTTTTGCACATGTAAATAAAAGAGTGAATAATGCATATTATCATGTTTTTTTTGGTTGTTGTTTGTGTGATATGTCAGTTGTGAGCAAGTTGTGAAGTTGAAAATCGGGGTGAAAATCTCATAACTACAATTTAAAAAAAATCACAAAAAATAATTTCTTGATGCAACAAGAAATGTAACATACTTGAACAGTGTGTTACAACACTGATAAAATCCTCCTAAATACCTATTCCCATTGTATATATATATTGTTTTCTAACCAAACTAATATAATATGGATTGAACAGACCAATAAAGCATGAAGAAATCACAATATCCGCCCGTAAAAGACTAGACCTAGCCGGACATACGATGTAATTATTTTCAATGCCGACCTGTGGCACCCCTGATAAATATTGTTTTTGTGTTATTCATTGAATAAACGAGCATTCTTATAACAACACATAAAATACAAAAAGAAACAACCAAAACATGTAGATATTACTTACCATGATACTTCATGTACCATGCCATGCAGTCGAACATTTGACCTAGAAGCAATTTCAATCAGACACAATCCTCATTATGTATAGTGTACCTGTCCTATACGAATCGACAAAATGTCTAGATATATTTTCAGAAAGTAATGTTTTAATACCATTTCATGATAACAATTGTAATTCTAAAAAAATTAACTTCATCGGAACATAATCCAAAACATTCTACTGCAATATAGTGTCAAAAATCAACAAAATTCATTCCAGACTTTTGTTCACAAAATGAGCTGGCCTCATCGTTCTTACAATCGTAATGTGTAAAGGAATTTGACCATTAGACTGTGAAGTATTCTTAGCTTTGTGTGGCGGGAATTCTACATCATGTGATCTTAACTTTATGTATTTCCGTACTGAAGATTTTGGTCATAGTAACAGGGTGATTCGGGACGCCGATGAATCCTATATGGGCGTTTCCAGTCACCTGTGGGGTAATTGTAAAGTACCCCCTACTGACAAACAGGTATTTGAGAATGAATGCATAAGAAGACATCTGTCATAATTTTCAATTGATGATGCATACTGTTTTTTTTCTATAATTTTCAGATGTTGCTGTACCTATTTAGTGACCGCAATTATCTAAAGATGGGTTTTGAGGCACGATATAAGATTTTTGACTGCCCATGGAACTGTAGCGATCAGGCTGAATGTATAAATCACACCTGTCACTGTCTGGCAGGCTTTAGTGGCGAGGCCTGTGAGGTTAGCCTTAGTTATTGTTGGTTGTCGTTGTTGTTATTGTTACTATTTATGAACCAAAGTCAATATACATTAGAAAAACCCATATGTGATTATTCACCCTCAAGCATATAACACATAAAATGAATATATTTGTTCTGGAACAAATAGATAAGCCTGAAAGTTGTAAAGGATCACTTTTGGAGGTAGTGAAACAGCGTAAGTTTGCTTGGTTTAAACATATAATGAAACATGATACTAAAACTATTTGGGGTACAATATATTAGAGAAGTACCTACATTTTAACAAAACAAATCATTTAAGTATTTAATGTAACAAAATATCGATCAAGTCACATTTCAAAGTTGTTAGATCGCCATTGTGTTGCCGGGGCCCGAAAGAGGAGCAAAGCATAGCAACACTGTTTACCTTCCACGCATGTCGTAAAAGGCGACTAAGGAGGTTATGGGATGTAGTTGGCTGTCCCATCCCATATAGGGTCAGTGACCCAAAGCCATGCTGAAGTCGAATGTGTCAGGCCAAAAGGTGCAGATATCGCAGCAATGCTGTAAACCATGACACAACGCATATCGTTCTCCGGACTACATCCTGCTAATCTGCAGTAGTTTGAGAACGAACGCAGAAGAAGAAGAGATTATTGCATATTACACATTCTTTACAAAAAATTGGTTCTAATGTGTAGGAAAATAATGAAAATGAAATGAACGAACGCAGAAGAAGAAGACATCAAACAATGATCCAGGAATGATTTAAAAAAAAAACTCAACTGATTGACAGGGGATATGTGTTTTTATGTGCAGGGCTTTATGTACAGATGTCCACAATGTGGCACCCTTAGGACCCTAATAGGTTATGTGTCTTGTTATTGTTAGATGTTGAAGGTAGGCATGCTGATTGTTAGAAATCCTCCTTACTTTGCCCTGCTGGCTTCCAGTCATACTTGTACTACTCCTAATACTAATTTTTTCACATTGCAGCCTAGTTGTATAATCTATTGTAATGTACAGCTCCAGCAGATTATCTGGTACCCATTTCCTTATTGTTGACCTAGGAAATATGAGCTATTTAAAAAATATTTCTAGTTGAAATGAAAATCGTGTGTGAAACTATCTTACAATTGTCTGTGAAACTATTTCTGTGAAAATATTTCCAGTTAAACTGGAAATCGTATGTGAAACTATCTTCAAATTGATTGTGAAACTATTTCTGTGAAAATATTTCCAGTTGAATTGAAAATCGTTTGTGAAACTATCTTACAATTGTCTGTGAAAATAATTCCAGTTAAACTGGAAATCGTATGTGAAATTATCTTCAAATTGATTGTGAAACTATTTCTGTAAACTATTTCCAGTTAAACTGGAAATCGTATGTTAAACTATCTTTATGTGAAACTATCTTCAAATTGTCTGTGAAACTATTTCTGTGAAATATTTCCAGTTGAACTAGAAATTTTATGTGAAACTATCTTCAAATTGTCTGTGAAACTATTTCTGTGAAAATAATTCCAGTTAAACTGGACATCGTATGTGAAATTATCTTCAAATTGATTGTGAAACTATTTTTGTGAAAATATTTCCAGTTGAACTGAATAAAGCATGTGGTAACATAAGTACTCGAATCTCCTATTCAGTATGTTCTTCAGCATGTGGTAACATAAGTACCCCGATCTCCTATTCAGTATGTTCTTCAGCATGTGGTAACATAAGTACTTGAATCTCCTATTCAGTATGTTCTTCAGCATGTGGTAACATAAGTACTCTAATCTCCTATTCAGTATGTTCTTCAGCATGTGGTAACATAAGTACTCGAATCTCCTATTCAGTATGTTCTTCAGCATGTGGTAACATAAGTACTCGAATCTCCTATTCAGTATGTTCTTCAGCATGTGGTAACATAAGTACTCCGATCTCCTATTCAGTATGTTCTTCAGCATGTGGTAACATAAGTACTCGAATCTCCTATTCAGTATGTTCTTCAGCATGTGGTAACATAAGTACTCGAATCTCCTATTCAGTATGTTCTTCAGCATGTGTTAACATAAGTACTCCAATCTCCTATTCAGTGTGTTCTTCAGCATGTGGTAACATAACTACTCCGATCTCCTGTTCAGTATGTTCTTCAGCATGTGGTAACATAAGTACTCCAATCTCCTATTCAGTGTGTTCTTCAGCATGTGGTGACATAACTACTCCGATCTCCTATTCAGTATGTTCTTCAGCATGTGGTAACTAACTGTTACGGTTCTGTTGGTTGATAACTCTTCTTGTTATTCCTTCATGCAGCTTGTAACTTGCAATACCATACTTCACTACCATGTCTTGTAATCTAGCCATATATATATGAAATAAGCCATATATATATGAAATAAGAAATACACCCCATATCTTCCAACTTGTCCAATTCCATGCTTGCATTAAAATATCAGCTCAGTTCATTGTCATAAGTAATGTCACTAAGTCACTGTGGTGACGCTGGAAAATCTGTCTACTCTTTAATTTCCCTCAATACCCATGTTTTCTGGTACCAAAAGGAAGATCACTCTCTTCAGCACAGATTTTGTCATTGACTCGAGCCACTGACGGCATAGATAGTCGGATTGAATATTTTTAAGCATACTCATAGAATCTGTAAGAGAACAGACATCTGTAAGCACTCTGGGACTGCAGCCATATCATTGCCTTCGTTACTGCCATCCCCTCTATTGTCATACTGCTAGTGGTTGTATAGAAAACACAATTTTCTTCTCTGATATACTTTCCTCTGCATTGAGCAGTGAATGTACCCAACAATTGCACACGCTTTGAACCACAAACTCACTAATGTAGACAATAATGTCCCTATCTGAGGAATTCTCACTTGTTAGATCCTGAACATGAATCTCTATGAGTGGGTAAGCGTATCAATATTACAGATCAATGACATTCCAGTGCATATATTTGAGCCATTTGGTCAAATGGGGGCTTTACCTATTTTCATTCGGTATGGATTGGTTTAGCTTTACCGTATCACATCTCCCCCCTTCCCAGTCTTATGGGTTATACCTGACATTCTAGGGATTTTATCATCCAAAATAATACAGGTCACAGTTTAGGTATTCCTTTTCAACTTCCAAAAAAAGATAAAAATAAAATTGTTATTCAACAACTTCTCCACTTTTGTCTTTGTGTTTTAGATTAATTTACGTTATTCTCCTGTGTTCAGTCTTGTGGTCATGTCTGATTGTCTATCCTGTCACCAGGGCTATGTTAACTATCTTCTTCAGGTCAATACTGCTACCCCATAGGTTTTGCTTCAGCTCTGTATCCTCTGATTAGATCTGCAGTCTTTACTCTTTGTATGTTGGGTAGTTCTGAAGTACGTGTTAGGGTTTTGGATTCCGGATCCACATGGACATTTGTCTGAGGTATGAGGTCTTTAGACAGTAGAGGTGGCCCAGGAGTCAGCAGAAGCATGTTTTAAGGTATAGTGTGGTCTGCTGGTATCTTTGCAGTGATAGAAATAATACCATTGCTACTGAGCAATTGCATGTTGTAGGTGATGCCAGTCAAGTAGGGTCAACCAATGGCTAAGGAGCACTTATGGGAAAACCATGTGCTGTCTTGCTGGATTCTAATCCTTAAATTTATCTATTTATGCATTTTATTACATTTTACAACCAAAAAGCCTCCCTGCACTCTTTAACAGGAAATAATGCAGTAATGAAAGTTAGTTATACATTTTTTTTAAATGACTTGTGACGACTGAGAAATAGAAAAATGCAAATTTCAATTTTGTCTTTTCACAGGTTAGGAATTGCCCATCAGATTGTGGAAAGCATGGGACATGCAAGTTCTACTCATACAAACTGCAGTATTGTCATTGCGATCCAGGATATGTTGGTAGGAAATGTGATCTTCAAATTGGTGGGACCGATGGCCAAGGACAATGGTATACCCTTCAAACTGATGCAAAGAAGTTTCCACCCCGTACTTCTCATACAGCAGTTTTTGCAGATGACTGTATATGGGTTTTTGGAGGATTTGATCTCAACGATGTACTTGATGACATGCTGCGCTACTGCATGGCAGAGAATGTCTGGGAGAGTCTGGTAAAGCCTCACCAAATTAATGCGATGAACACAACATTCTGGCCTGCCCGAAGGAGCGGTCATGCTGCTTCTAGCTATGGTGAAGGCTTCTTCATATTTGGTGGCATTCTGAAAGATTCTTCTTACTCTAACGAGCTGTGGTTCTTTAATATCTCCTCCCTGACATGGTCACTGTGTGCCACAGAAAGTGACATACAGCCAGAGAAAGTTACAGGTCACACACTGACAGCAGCAGATGATTATCTGTATGTTTTGGGGGGCAAAAATGAGGATAGAACTTTTGTTGCCACAATCTTTAGAATCTCAGCAACAAACCCTGACCAATGGGAGCAGGTTTTAATCAAGGGTGGAATCTACCCCCCGAAACGGTTGGTAGGGCACACGACTGTGTATTACGAACATTCACGATCACTGATAGTTTTCGGAGGGTACACTCAAGGCAGTGCGATGTACAGTGACCGCGTACGGGACATCCAGGCATACAATATTGATGATAACTACTGGGCTCATCTATACAACTTAGGCTGGAGGAAGGATACTATTCCTCGACATCGAGCATTCCATTCAGGAGTACTTATGGGAAATTATCTGGTGATTTATGGTGGTAACACACATGACCATTCCGGGTTGGAAATCTGCTACAGCCAGGAGATATTCTTCTATCACTTGGGATGTCATGTCTGGCTAAACCACACACATTTCACAGGTGAGTTTCTGTAGTTAGGAGATTCTTGAATTTACTTAACTACATAAATTTAATGCTGTGTTTTAAGGTTGAAAAGGAGTAGAGGATTGACTACATTGTACTTGGTTACCACATATGTACTCTGACCTTCTCAAAGAAGCGGCATGGTGCTGACTGAGAGTACTGCTCATAGCACGTAACTCTGTAACTGTCAGAGCTAATCCCCAAAAAATCCACTTTACGAACGAGCTGACGTGAGCGGAATTTAAACCCGTGACTTTTTTAGAACAAAGTGAATGGCATAACCACTATGCAATGTAGACCACCCAGATACATTTAGCACAATTTTTACAATCCAACTATACATTTAGTGTTATGTTGCAAATCCAACTATACATTTAATGCCATATTTTAATTGGAGAGTTCTTTAAAACAAATTTGTGAATTCGACAGGCATTCATAATGTTTCCAGTACTTTTCAACATATATGTACAGCACATCATACAGAAGGCCCTTTATGATTACAGCATGTCTATATTGATTGGAGGTTGACCTATCTCCAACCGAGCTTCGCTGATGATAGTGATCTTATAGCTGGGACAGAACAAGAACAAAATTTAACAGCAAAGGTGGAAAATGTTACAGGCAAACACGGAATGGAAATCAATATAAAAAAGAACAAGATCTTGTTTAACAGCGGATACATAGAAACACAGACCAAGATCATGATGACAGAAACACAACCAATGGTTCAGGAAATTAAAATATGCTGTGTTGCTGCTTTTTTTTGCACCAATGGCCTGACACATCTGACTTCTGCGTGGTAACTAATACATTAAATATTTTACCACTTCCATTGAACAGTAGATGCATGTAGTCATATTGCTAGTAGACCAATCATACAAGAGAACTGGCTCCTGTATTGTACACTGGACACCAGGCTTGAAAGCTAACCACAGTGAAGCATTCTTGATATTTTTGCCACTGTAGGTATCACTATTGACATAAACATAGATGTTCACAAACATGTTTTAAATGATGTAATCCCTTCTCTGTATACCACTATAGACCATTATGCAAAGTTTTGACTTTTTCTAAGCGTTGTGATCTTCTTCAAATGTGTAAGGAAATTTTATAACTCACTAGTGCCTTCTATTGTGCTATATGGCGGCTGTGAGAGTTGAACACTCACTGCTGACATGGAGAAATGGTTACATGTCTTCAAATACAAATTTTACAGAAGAATAATACGAATCTCTAATAGAGAGTATAAGACAAATGTGTATGTAAGAAATAAAATAGATGTATACAGGTCCTCAAGAACCATTGCTTTGAAAAGGCAAATGACAAAATCTTGCATGGTTTGGATATGCATGCCAATACTATTCCTTGTAAAAAATGATACTATGGATATATAGTGTATTAGAAACACTCAAAAATGTAACAGCAGAAGAGGCAAATAGAAGGGCAAAAGACAGTACACTCACTCTCCTCTCAACACCGAAAGGTGTACATGAGGACAGAAAGAAGAAGAAGGGAATGGTCAAAGGTGGAAGAAGCAGAGGAGAACAAGAAAAGCAGGAACAGATAACATCAAGAAATGGATTGCTAATATAAAAATAAAATGCAAGTTAACAGAATGCACTCTTGATAGTGGTGAAATGGTGTACATGGTTTTGGACATTCTTGGTTTTTTATTAGAAATCAGCATCGTGGCACTCAGGACATTCCCATAAGTGCTCTACTCTCCGTTCCAAAGGCATCTAAAAGTCCCCGTTAGATGTTGATTATATGATCTTTGTAACTTTTCACAGAGGACACACTTTTATCCCCCTTCTTCTTTTGCGTTCGTTCTCAAACTCCTGCAGATTAGCAGGATGTAGTCCAGAAAATGGAATGCGTTGTGTCATGGTTTACAGCATTGCTGCGATATCTGCGCCTTTCGGCCTGACACATCCGACTTCAGCATGGCTTTGGATCACTGACCCTATATGGGATGGGACAGCCAACTCCATCCCATAACCTCCTTAGTCGCCTTTTACGACATGCTTGGAAGGTAAACAGTGTTGCTATTCTTTGCTCCCCTTTCGGGCCCCTCAACACATGAGCGTTAACCCCCTCACCACTGGTTGTTTCCATATCTGTCATTCTTTTTTGTATGAGCACATTATCACCTTCAGTGTAGCATTTGTAGGCAACAAGTTAAATGGTACGGCCACATATCCAGACAGAAAGAGCGAAGTATTATCCAAGAAACCCTTAACAAATGATACGAAAACAGTAGACCTATTGGACGCCCTCGTAAAAGGTGGATTGATAGTGTATTAGAGACACTCAGAAATATAACAGCAGAAGAGGCAAATAGAAGAGCAAAAGACCATACACTCACTCTCCTCTCAACACCGAAAGGTACATGAGAACAGAAAGAAGAAGAAGTGTAGGATTTCTATGCAGAGTTTTTTTTCGGTGGTGTCCTCTCCAAAACTTGGCTCATCAGCAAGTAGAAAAAAATCAGATGTTGCTCTACACCATTATGAATGATCGTCCGGCAGCAAATAAACAATCTTGCAGGTTATCAAGAACCACTATTGGCAGTGGTGAAACTTTGTTTTGTTTGGACACGTAAAGAGACACAACTTACTTTTTAAAATTATTTTGCAAGAAACAGTCGAGGGTTGAAGGAGAAGAGACAGATAAAAAAGAAAATCTTCGATTGATGACATCAAGGATTCGTCTTGGCAGGATTTTTCAACACACCTCTGAATGGCTAAGGTAGAGATGATTGAAGAGTTTTTTTATGCTGATGTCTCCAGTGTGGCACCCCTACGACCCTGATGGGTTTGGGTCAAATGGTTCAACAAATGGTTTGGACATGTAACTCGACACCATTCATTTTCGAAGATCATCCTACAAGGTACAGTTGAAGGTGGAAGGAGAATAGATAAGACAAAGAAAATATTGGTTTGATAACATAAAGGAATTATCATTTCATGATTTGTTTCCACACTCGTAAGTATAGCAGAGTGAAGAATATTTGCAGGCTTTTTGTACTCGAATGTGTCACCCCTGCTACCTCAGCAGGTGACAGGTTTTATTATTGTTATCTTTACTTTTATGGTGAATATTTGACTTTTTCTAATTGATTTTCAGTTGTAATAGTTACTCTCTTCCATATTTCTGTGACCTGACATGACTTGAAGGAGAAAAAGCCATGTTTTGGCATCAACAGAGTTTGTAGTTTATTCCCCTGTAAGCCAGTAAGATCTGTTATGGGTCCAGTCAAACTTTAAATATACACAAAATACACAAAACTATGATGTAGTTTTTTTTTAATGAGTTTTTGTGATAGGTTATGAACAGAAGTTTCTACACAGTCTAAAGAAATGTGAAGATTGCAAGAATGGTCATTGAGATGTTGCAATTATTAAATGGGCAGTAATTTTACATTTGTTTAATTAGTTTTGTGTGGGTGGGAGTATTCAACCAACACACACATCCTTGACTAAGGGAGTATTCAACCATACACATACTCAACCTCCTTGACTAAGGGAGTATTCAACCAAAAATACACTCACCCTCCTTGACTAAGGGAGTATTCAACCATACACATACTCAACCTCCTTGACTAAGGAGCTTTGAGGGTGGAGCTGATTGATTGTTCCATCTCATAGATCAATATGACCCACAAGCCATGCTGAAGTCAAATGTGTCATGCTGAAAGGAGCAAAGATTGCAGCCAATCTGTAAACTATGATACAGCACATATTGTTCTTCAGACTACATCCTGCTGATGAGCAGGAACAAATGCAGAAGAAATTGTTTTTTTCTTCTTCAGCTATCATTCTCAAACTCCTGCTGGATCTCTGTTATAGCAGGACAATGGCCCTAATAGATTTCCGGCAGGATGTAGTCCAGAAAATGGAAATGCGTTGTGTAGCTGTTTTATTTGTGCTAATGGCTCGATAGATCCATCTTCAGCTGTAAATTGCTTTCAATTTGTCTAGGGAGGTTAGGATTTTTCAGTAGTTGTCTCATTTCTCATATCATCCAGGTAACATTTCAACAAATGCAATGCCACTTAAGGGAAGGTTTGGCCACGCAGCAGTGATTGCTTATGGCAATGTGATGTTTGTCATTGGAGGATATTCAGGCTATGTGCTAGGAGATCTATTGGCTTATAAGGTCCCAGTGGCCATATCACAGTTTGAGGTAATCTTTGCACTGCTGTCTCATGTACAAATTTATGTTACAATATTTCTGTTTATTATAATCTCACCATCATCATCATCAAGTGCCGTCTCAGCAACGAAGGTTGGCTGCAACGTATCTCCAACATCTCCTGTCTCTTGTCTTGGTGGTGCAATCTGCTAGACTGTAACCTGTCCATCGTGTGATGTTACTCTCCAACTTGTATCTCTGCCTACCTCTTGCTCGCTTCCCTTTGACTTTACCCTCAAGTAAGGTCTTCAATAAGGTGTCATGTCTTTTAATGTGTCCAAAGTATTTTATTTGCCTGATCTTTATTTCTCTTAGTAGTTCTTTCTTCATATTAAGTGTCTTTAGCACCTCTTTATTTGTTTTCTTCTCTTTCCATGATGTTCTCCCTATTCTTCTATATACCCACATCTCAAAGGCATCAATTTTATCTTATAATTGTTTATTTAGTGTCCATGTTTCTGAGCATACATTAATATGGAATAGATGTAGCATTTTATAATTCTCATTTTTAACTTGTTTGTAATTTGTTTAGATATTAATAATTTCCTCATGTCATTGAAGGTACTTTTTGACATTCCTATTCTCCTTTTAACTTCTGTTTCACATCTGCCATCATTTGTTACTATGTGTCCAAGATATTGATACTGTTTTACTTGTTGTAGTTTCTCTCCATGTATGTTTATGTTTACCTCCTGTTCTTCTGTGTCTTTGCTGATAATCTCACCAATACAAATGTAAATTTGAAAATGAGATCATGAAGAGTATTTGTCTTCCACGACCAGAAAAATGAAACATGCTATATTTGTACAAAGCAACAACTGACAAACACCTGCAGATATCTCTATAGGGAGCTGGACCAAAGGTTATAAATTGAAGAGCAACTAAATCATTGCAGAAGTAGAAAATCATTTTACAGTCATTTCCCCATGTGTGTTTGTATCACAAATATCTTATATATCCTCATGTATTTGTATCACAAATATCTTATATATCCTCATGTATTTGTATCACAAATATCTTATATATCCTCATGTATTTGTATCACAAATATCTTATATATCCTCATGTATTTGTATCACAAGTATCTTATATATCCTCATGTATTTGTATCACAAATATCTTATATATCCTCATGTGTTTGTATCACAAGTATATATCCTTATGTATTTGTATCACAAGTATCTTATTTATCCCCATGTGTTTGTATCACAAGTATCTTATATATCCTCATGTGTTTGTATCACAAGGATCTTATTTATCCTCATGTGTTTGTATTACAAATATCTTATATTTTCTTATGTGTTTGTATCACAAGGATCTTATTTATCCTCATGTGTTTGTATCACAAGTATCTTATATATCCTTATGTGTTTGTATCACAAATATCTTTTTATCCTCATGTGTTTGTATCACAAATATCTTATTTATCCTCAAATGTGTTAGTATCACAAATATCTTATTTATCCTCAAATGTGTTTGTATCACAAATATCTTATTTATCGTCAAATGTGTTTGTGTCACAATCTTATTTATCCTCAAATGTGTTTGTATCACAAATATCTTATTTATACTCATGTGTTTGTATCACAAATATCTTATTTATCCTCATGTGTTTGTATCACAAATATCTTATTTATCCTCATGTGTTTGTATCACAAATATCTTATTTATCCTCATGTGTTTGTATCATAAATATCTTATTTATCCTCTTGTGTTTGTATCACAAATATCTTATTTATCCTCAAATGTGTTTGTATCACAAATATCTTATTTATCCTCAAATGTGTTTGTATCACAAATATCTTATTTATCCTCAAATGTGTTTGTATCACAAATATCTTATTTATCCTCATGTGTTTGTATCACAAATATCTTATTTATCCTCATGTGTTTTTATCACAAATATCTTATTTATCCTCATGTGTTTGTATCACAAATATCTTATTTATCCTCAAATGTATTAGTATCACAAATATCTTATTTATCCTCAAATGTGTTTGTATCACAAATATCTTATTTATCCTCATGTGTTTGTATCACAAATATCTTATTTATCCTCATGTGTTTTTATCACAAATATCTTATTTATCCTCATGTGTTTGTATCACAAATATCTTATTTATCCTCAAATGTATTAGTATCACAAATATCTTATTTATCCTCATGTGTTTGTATCACAAATATCTTATTTATCCTCAAATGTATTAGTATCACAAATATCTTATTTATCCTCAAATGTGTTTGTATCACAAATATCTTATTTATCCTCATGTGTTTGTATCACAAATATCTTATTTATCCTCAAATGTGTTTGTATCACAAATATCTTATTTATCCTCAAATGTGTTTGTATCACACATATCTTATTTATCCTCAAATGTGTTAGTATCACACATATCTTATTTATCCTCAAATGTGTTTGTATCACAAATATCTTATTTATCCTCAAATGTGTTTGTATCACAAATATCTTATTTATCCTCAAATGTGTTTGTATCACAAATATCTTATTTATCCTCAAATGTGTTTGTATCACAAATATCTTATTTATCCTCAAATGTGATTGTGTCACAAATATCTTTTTTATCCTCATGTGTTTGTATTACAAATATCTTATTTATCCTCAAATGTGTTTGTATCACAAATATCTTATTTATCGTCAAATGTGTTTGTATCACAAATATCTTATTTATCCTCAAATGTGTTTGTATCACAAATATCTTATTTATCCTCAAATGTGTTTGTATCACAAATATCTTATTTATCCTCATGTGGTTATATCACAAATATCTTATTTATCCTCAAATGTGTTTGAATCACAAATATCTTATTTATCCTCAAATGTGTTTGTATCACAAATATCTTATTTATCCTCAAATGTGTTTGTATCACAAATATCTTATTTATCCTCAAATGTGTTTGTATCACAAATATCTTATTTATCCTCAAAGTGTTTGTATGACAAATATCTTATTTTTCCTCAAATGTGTTTGTATCACAAATATCTTATTTATCCTCAAATGTGTTTGTATGACAAATATCTTATTTATCCTCAAATGTGTTTGTATCACAAATATCTTATTTATCCTCAAATGTGTTTGTATCACAAATATCTTATTTATCCTCATGTGTAACACACAAAAATGTGTTTACTGATTAAAAGTAATGAATATACACCTATATCTTGTGTGCATGCGTCTCCCTTTTCACTAATCTTCACTTTCCCCTCTGCTTATTTCCCCATGTGTATTATTGCTGGTGTCATAAGAGGGAGCAAAGAATAGCAACATTGTTACCTGCCATGCATGCATGTATAGAAGGTTTGTGGGTGGAGTTGACTCATAGAGGGGCAACAGAAGTCTGATGCATCATGCTCAAAGATACATATATCACAGTCAAGCTGTAAACCATGGCATATTCTGTTCTCTAGATCACATCTTGCTAATCTGCGAGATTTTGAGAATGAATACATAAAAAGAAGATATTTACGACTATTCTTCTTTTTTTTACATTTATGTTCGGCAAATTCTGGGCAATGAAGTTTCATAAATTATAAAAAAAACATTCAAAATTTGTCCTTTCATCCAGAAAGATTTTATCAACAACAGAACTCTTGTTGTCACTTTTGCAAAATTGGTTCTCATATTTCTTGACTAAGTGTGTAGTTTGTTTTGTGTGCGGTTGTTCTCAAATTCCTGCAGATTGGTTCACATATTATCTGCAGTCACACGTTTGTCTTGTGTGCGGTTGTTCTCAAATTCCTGCAGATTGGTTCACATGTTTGCTGCAGTCACACGTTTGTCTTGTGTGCGGTTGTTCTCAAATTCCTGCAGATTGGTTCACATGTTTGCTGCAGTCACACATTTGTCTTGTGTGCGGTTGTTCTCAAATTCCTGCAGATTGGTTCACATATTATCTGCAGTCACACGTTTGTCTTGTGTGCGGTTGTTCTCAAATTCCTGCAGATTGGTTCACATGTTTGCTGCAGTCACATGTTTGTCTTGTGTGCGGTTGTTCTCAAATTCCTGCAGATTGGTTCACATGTTTGCTGCAGTCACACGTTTGTCCTGTGTGCTGTTGTTCTCAAATTCCTGTTGATTAATAGGATATGTTCCAGAGAACAGATGCTTTGTCATGATTTACACTTTGATGCTATATCTGTGCCTTTCAGCCTGACATATCCGATTTCAGCACAGATATTAGATAAATTATGCCTATGGGGTGGACCAGTCAACTCCACTCCCAAACCCCCATGGTCATATCTTATGACATGCATGGTAGGTAGCAATATTACTATTCTTTGCTTCCAATTTGGTGTTACCAGAAATGAACATTATTAAGGATCGAAAAGAATGTCAACGAACAGAAAACTGGAACTGTTAGTAATTGTTTAATTGTGAATATACTCAGTGGGAGTACCATTGGATGTATCATTTGTGCAATGTTGATGATTAGCTAATAATTACATTGACAACCATCTGTTTTTAAAATTTCTATTATGTTTATCTAATGTAACAAATACATTATTTACATTAGAATCTATATTTATCATATAATGTGTTTTTATATTTATCCAAATCACATTCAGTGCCCATCCAACAAGGACAATTGCCCAACTAAAACAGACATTGATCTGGATGCCGATCATTGTGAAGAGTACCCAAACAGTAACTCTAGAATCTGTCAGGATGATCCGGAGTGTGTGTTCTGTAACCAAGGCCGCGTGGATAATGCCAGCCAGAGCTGTGTTCACAGAACACATGTTGAGGTATATATGTGGCTTCCTTTACATTGTAACCAATTTTCGTTCTGCGCATATCAGATGGCAGTTTAAACAGATGCAAAACTGCATGCATAGATTACTCTTGGGTGTACTTGGTGATCTTCTTTTTTTAGGTTTTAGATCCGCCTGGGTGTTGTTGGGCCTGAAAGGGGAGCAACACTGTGTACTTTCCATGCATGTCATACGTGGCAACTAAGGAGGCTATGGGATGGAGTTGGCAGTCCCATCCCATATAGGGCAGTGACCTGGAGCCATGATGAAGTTGGATGTGTCAGGCCAAAAGGTGCAGATGTCGCAGCAATGCTGTAAACCATGACACAACGCATTCCGTTCTCCGGACTACATCCTGCTGATCTGCAGGAGTTTGAGAACGAACGCAAAAGAAAGAAGAAAGAAAGGTTTTAGAACTACAGTTTTTGAATGATGTGAATTCTGCATCAAAGTATTGAATTCTGCATGCAGAAACATCTGATATGTGCAGCTGTGAGGTGTTAAATTCTGCATGCAGTACCATCTGATGAAATACACAGCTGAATTCAACATATCCCTTGATTCTTGATTAGAAACTGGCCTCACAGCACATGGGACATTCCCATAAGTGCTCCGCCCTCTGTTCCAGCAGCCATCCGACTTGATGGTGTTTCGAGTCTAATGCCGCCGAAACGGACGTCGACATCATGGCACAACTCTGGCAATTGCAACAGGTTTCTTTGTTGTTCCATCTACCCACGCCGTGCCCGCAACTAGTTCAAGCACAAGGTCGGCCTGCCGGAACAACATGGTAAGGCCGTTCAACATATGACCAATAATAGCAGAACATTATCTTTTGTTGATGATATTCTGGTGTACATGCAGGGGAAAAAACCGGCATGTGATTACAAAAGAAATATACTAGGAACTAGACCGTTCAGAGATCCTGGTGTTTGGTCTCAGTCGCGATGATCAACCAGAATGCTGCTTTCACTTGGTTCTCACTAAACAATCGCATTACCTGGATAGAAACCCCAAGCAGTCAAATTTAATGAGATTGACATTTCTTTGATACCTGCTTATCTGGATCTGGAAGTGACAAATGAAACA
This sequence comes from Meghimatium bilineatum, assembly GCA_034231615.1. Taxonomy (NCBI): domain Eukaryota; kingdom Metazoa; phylum Mollusca; class Gastropoda; order Stylommatophora; family Philomycidae; genus Meghimatium; species Meghimatium bilineatum. The sequence goes on from CM067307.1 coordinate 24,428,162, forward strand.
TAATCATTGTTTCATATAAAATGTTGACTTTGTCTTAACCAAAGTCCACAAATATCTATAAGCATTAAGAGTAATGACAGCCTATGATATTCTGCAACATCAACTCACACTGCTATATCAGGGACTTGTTTATGACATATTCATATTTAGTAATAGATTTCCAAATCATGATTCAGAACGAGGCCATGTGCATCATCTTGGGATGTGCCAAGAATTACATCCTGTATGGTGATATCTCCTTAATTTCTTGACCGTAGAGGACAGAAAGTGTGGTGAACTCTGGCATATCTTAAAATCTGTGCTGATACACTTCACTCATTACATCCAGATCTCAATAAGGTGAAAGGAGCCAGGTTCAAAGGGGCAGACGCCTGTGTGTTGCCGGGGCCCGAAAGGGGAGTAAAGAATAGCAACACCATTTACCTTCCACGCATGTTGTAAAAGGTGGTTAAGGAGGTTATGGGATGGAGTTGGCTGTCCCATCCCATATAGGGTCAGTGACCCAAAGCCATGCTGAAGTCGGATGTGTCAGGCCGAAAGGCGCAGATATTGCAGCAATATTGTAAACCATGACACAACGCATTTCGTTCACCGGACTACATCCTGCTAATCTGCAGGAGTTTGAGAATGAACGCAGAAGAAGAATAAAGGGGCAGATCATGATTGAAACAAGCAGAAGATATCCTCATACAAGCACATGAACCTATTTAATTGATTCTGGGGAAGAGTAGATACCCACTCAATCTGCATTACATGGTATATTCTCTGTGGTCATCACACTCGACAAGTTGCAGGGAAAAAAATCCAGGGAAGATGGATACAAAAGTCAGGGCACTCATTGACAATAACACTGCAGAAAATGATGTAATAATCTACAGTGATGGGTCAGTCATTTATCATCAATGCTGTGCTTGGGCTAATTTCTGTATGCTCCAGTAGGAAGACTATCAAAGAATCCAACGGTGCCTTCACTACAACCATGTCTTATGATGGAGATTAAGACTGGGACAGAGACACTGTTACAGTGATGTCACAGGACTATTCTCATGCATGCATACTTAGTGACTTAATGAACATACTCTACAAAGTTGATGCAGTAGTTTTCCACCATCAATTGGTGGAGTGATTTACACAACTTTTGACCCCAAAAAATGTCTTTATATTCATGCCTAGACATGCTAGTGTTGGGGGTAATCAGCTATCCGATACACTGGCAAGCATGACCACAGTGTCTATATGTGCATGAATGGATCGATCTGACATAGTTAATGTGTTGAGGAACCTCGTCAGCCAATAAGATTCTTGAAAGATCACTCACTAGACTGCATGAGATTGGTGTAATGATCAGAACAGCCTATAAAAGAAGCATAATAGCTATACAGACTGATAATCAATTCTGAACTGAAACTATCAGCAACTGAATTCCAATAGATTTATTGAGATTGGAAAGTATGGACTTGTCTGGTGTGTACTTATGATAATTCATAACTTGAATTCTTTCCAGTCAGTGTTTAAGAGCTTTCAAAGACATTTATTTTCAAATAAATTTAATTTATTCTGCAGGTGTCTTTGTTACTTTCAAGCTTTTGCAACCATATTGGATTTTAAATTTTACATTCGAAAAAGCAAAACAAAATGTTTTTATATGATTTGAACCTTGGTTGTCAATACTGTAAGATCGAATTTTGAATAATTTGACCATTCACATACATAATTAAGTACATAATGTTACATCTGAAACATATGAAAGTAGTAAATTATAATATTATCTGACCTCAACAGCTATGTGTAAGTGGAGACTTTCATGATTCCATTGACCGGTGTCCAGGGATCTGCCCCTCCATGCATACATGTGGTACCTGTGTCAGTCAAGGCAAAGGAGTGAAGCAAGATGCGAATCTACATCCTTATCGAACATACATCAAGGCTTGTACCTGGTGTGTGAAGGAGGCCCAATGTCAGACACACTCAGGTAGCAATTGTTGTTATGTAGTTGATTTCTGAATCATATATATTTAGTCTTAATTTTTAAAGCTTTCATTCTCAAATTCCTGCTGGGGTGACCCTTTTAGCAGGACAATGATTCTCCTAGATTTTGATTATCAAATGTCTGCTGGGTGACCTTGTAGCAGGACAATGATCCTCCTAGATTTTGATTATCAAATTTCTGCTGGGTGACCCTTGTAGGGACAATGATCCTCCTAGATTTTCAGCAAGATGTACTCCAGAGAGCAGAGTTGCGCTGTGTCACTATTTGATTTGTGTTGGTGTTCAATTTTATTTCCCATGGTTTCATCTTCTTCTGTTAAAAATAGTAAAGTCCATTCTAAGTTGACCTCTGTGATAGAGGGTTAGTGAGTTAGTCTGAACTAACACCAGGTTTAAGACAAAGAGAGGTCAACCATTCACATTTCATTGGCCATGAAACTAAACATAAAAATGCCTATGCTGCTGCCTGTTCTGTTTATTGTCAGAGGCAACTAAGATAATGTTGAAGTTGAGGTTTCCATCACATAGAGAGATGAATCCATAAAAAAGTTGTATGTATCAGGTATTACAGATATCGCTGTATAATTCATTCCATTATCTGGGCTACATCTAATTTTTATTGGGCCGCAAGGCTCATCTAAAACTACCATATATTTATGAAATAAGCCGATCTGCTTAAAATCAGAGAATGTAACTTTAATGTCCAAAATGTGATAAAAGTTGGAAATCTGTGTGTAGAATGAGTATAAAAAAATAATACTGTGCAATCCCGTTATTATAGGAATGAAGGGACAAGCAAAATATTGCTACAAGGAAAATAACACAAACTTTAGCAACAGTAAGATGCAAGGTAATTTCTTCACATGCCACATCCTACCTATAGTCACATAAAATTCAACCTTGTGGATAATCTAGTCCGAATTTTTTCGACAGGCAAATGCCTCATAAAACCTGCAGCCTCAATATGTTTCAAGACATCAGATTCATTTATTCATTCAGTGCTGTCTCAGCAACAAAGGCTGATTGCAACAATATTTGAATTTACCATTACAGTAAATTCAAAGCCTAGTTTATGAATGGATCAGGTCAACTTTTGGCTTGGCTTTTAGATTTGTTTTCAAATCTCATGGTGGAACGAAACGGTGTTAAGATGATTTTTTGTAGGGACAACTAGATATAAGACGTTTCTTATATTTGGAAATATACGGTACTATATGCACTGACCACTTGAGCTTAAAAATTGCCACTTGGTATTTCAAAGGTTTAAAAAAAATGCTTCTTCTCCCTATCTTACACAAAAAAGTGCTCATGCTGACCCAAAATGGTTTCCCACCATTTTTGATAGAACTTTTTTCTAGTCAAGAATGTCTTGTTATATTGTAAAGTTATTTCCCACGTATGTAGCCTATCTGTATCCACTTTCTGTGTTAAATGTTCAGAAGAATTAGTTATGTTCACCTTTACAATCTCATCATTGCTAGTTTTTATTTTATTGTCATTGCAGTCCCATCTGGAGCTTGCCAATCCCCAATTCAAACAGAGTCTGGCATGCAGGGTTGGTGGGGTGGGTTGAGCGCCAACCTAACAACCCTCCTTCAGTGTCAGCGAGAAGATTTTCCAGCAGGGCTGTACTGGGTGAAGTATCGAGACCCGCGGAACTGTTCATTTCCAGACGAGGTGAGTTTTATAATGTAACAATATTGCCTCATTTCTTTCACAGGACCTGTTCTATTTTATTCATTTCTGGCAGTATAATACCTAATGTTACATATGTATATTCAAAATTTGATTGTTCAGGAGACTGCAGTACAACTGTGCAACAAAAAATGAGTGATTGGCAGTGACATTTGTTCAATATAAAACTGCTATTGAATCCTTTTTATATTTGTTTTTCAATATTGACTTACCATATGCTTATCAAGGCATTCCAACTCATGTGTTTGTTTAATAAATCTTTTGAAAAAATGTGCTTCATAGGAAGCTAACAGTGGTGCAGATTAAAATAAACATAATACTATAGTATGTTTATAGAGTATGTGGCAATAGTAGAGGGAGAGGTTGGATGTTGTATCCCATAGGTTAAAGTTATCTAAAAGCCATGCTGAAGTTGGATGTGTCAGACTGAAAAGTGCATAATTAAACAGACTGTATAAATTTGACTTTTTTAAAATTCATGCTCATCTTCATTTGCTAAAGAGAAACATCGTTACCATCAGCAGTGAAGTACATTGACATTGATAGTTTCCTTAACCTGTTAGTCACGCACTTTGTGATCTGTATCTCAATCTATATCTTCTGTTCTTTCCTAACACAATTCCTAATTCACAAAACATTAGATCTTCTTGAGCTTTCATCTCAAACCCCTGTTGGATCTCTCTTGTAGCAAGACCATGGTCCTTTAAGATTTCCAGCAGGATTTAGTCCATAGAATAGAAATGCATTTTGCCACTGTTTTATTAAGACCAATGGCCCAGCACATCCGTCTTTGGCAGATACAATGTAAACCATGATATAACATTTTATTTTTTGACTATATCCTGCTAATTTTCTAAAATTTCGCATTGATATTGTTTTTGTTGACATACCTGAGTGTAAAATTTGCAGCACTTGAGACAAAATGTTACAGAGGAATCCATGAATACCAAGGATCAAAAAAGATCACCAATATTTAAAGTAAAAGAAAACTGGCTAAACAACAAAGTTCTTTCCAGAAAATTACAATGTTTTGACCACATCAAATGACAAAACAGCCTAGAAAATACCATAATGGAAGGCAGGATGACAGGCAAGGAAAAGATGTAGACCACAAAGAAGATGGATGCAAGATATAAAAGACCACCTGAACATGACACTTACATAAGTAGGAAGCCCTGCGCAAGATCAGCAGGAGTTTTGAAATGCAGTGATGACTGCTACATTCTGCACAGAATATGCTGCCTGATGATGATGATTGACATTTGTTTGACACACATTTTAAAATATGTTTTTTTGTGTGTGTTTACTAATCCATTTCATTACAGGTGAGCATTGTTCGCAAGACTCAAGGCACTATGGGATACATCGCTACAAAACTAATTGAGAGTGCATTTATCTACACATCTAAATTCCTTGGGTTCATACATCCACTGAATGCCTCTGTTCCTTCTGGGGAGAACCTCACTTTGTTCTTGGGACTCAAAAATGCTAGAGCTTCACTAAACCTGTCTTTGGATGAACAAGGGGCTCGTAAGGTCAGCATCTGTTGATTAAGTGTATCATTTTTAGTGGGTTTATTTCAACTAAGTTACTAGTTTTCAATCCTGCTCAACTTAACAGCAGGTTGTCCAGAACCTTGATTGGACTCTTCAGTCATCTGCATCTGAGGACTCGAAAACACCAAATCTAATTTGAATTTTTCAATGTCATGCTCACCTTCCTTTTCTTGCAAACGAGGAACACCATAATTATTTACGTTACATGGAAATAATGTGTGTGCAAGATAATTGAATAGAAATGCATATATATATATATATATATATATATATATATATATATATATATATATATATATATATATATATATATATATATATATATATATATTGAATCAGTACTGTCAAAAGTAGGTTGGTTGGTTGCTATCTCCAAGAATTGCGAGTGATGTGCTCTCTTATTTCGTATGAGCAGTGGGGTGGTTTCTCAGAGCTTTCTTTTTTTTGAAGAAGACTTCAGCTTTTGGCTTAGTGTAATGTCTATTGAAGGAGCCTTATACTCAGAGGGGGTATAATATCAAAAGTAAATTGACACAATCACTCATGGTTTGGACATGTATGTCAGCATGATTCCTTAAACAAAATTAAATTTACTAAACAGCTGAAAGTGAAAGAAATAGAGTAAGACTAAGAAAATCATGCTGTCAACATCAGGGAATTGGTGGAAAAAGATTTTTCAGCACTAATCAGCATTGCTTTTTCAGTTCGATAGTAGAGTTGATAGTGAGCTTGCCTTGCAAAACCAACTTGTTGAATTAGCTTGTGGTTTGAACGCAATAATCCACTTTGTACTTGCGATACGATTAAATGTATTAGAAAAAGCTCCTAAAAAAATTCAACTATAGTTGAATGCCAATGTCTGTATAAGATATGCTTAAACTATTTTTTTTGTAGAAATTGATGGATTACATCCACTGCAGTACTCTTACAACCTTGATGTATGTTTCATGATGATGATTAGGGATTATAAAGGGATAAATGTTCTGGTGTAGGGTAACAACCCTAAACAGGAAGTAGGTGGCTGGAGTAACACAGGGCAAATGTAAAGATAAACAAAAATAGGTAGATGTGTTACCAAAATAAAACATAAAACAACTTAGCAACGAGATCAAGATTTGTTTTATTGTGGTCGTTTGTTTATCCTGATGAATGCTTTTTAGTCGAAACGTCGTCTGTCCCTGTATCTCATTGTTAGGTTGTTTTATGTTTTATTTTGGCAACACATCTATCTATTTTTGTTTAGGGATTATACAAATATTACATCAATCGTTGATGTGTATGGAAGCAATTAGTAAAATTGTGTTCATTTCTACACTCATGTTATTATGGGACCTTAAAGGAGAGCAAAGAATCGTGACACCTGTCTTCATGTCGTAAGAACTGACTAATGAGGTGCAGATGGGATTGACTGACTCTTCCCATGGAGCGTCACAGGGACACAGAAGCAGGATGCTGAAATCAGTCGCCTCAGGATGTAGGGTGTAGATTTCACAGCTAAGCTGTAAACCACAGTAGATTCCATTCTTTGGACTACGTCTTACTTTTTCTTCTGAAGGGTTCATTCTCAAACTCCCGCTGGATCTCTCTTGTAGTAGGACGAAAGTCCTACTATATTTCCAGCTGGATGTAGTCCAGAGAATGGAAAAATCGCGGTGTCACCGTTTTATTTGCACCAATGGCCCGACACATCCATCTTTAGTAAGTATATCTTACTCATTTGCAGGAGTTTGAGAATGAACGCAGAAGAAGTTCTTTTCTTTTTATTATTCTTGTCCCTTCTATCCAGTAGCTATTGTGTGATTCACTTAAAATCATCTGTGTCAAAATAATGAACTTATTTTGTTTTTGTTCCTTGCTTCCAATGTATAAATGAGATGAAGAAAAGAAATGGCCAAGAACACTGATAACAACAATATACACAATAGTAAAAACAGAAAAGGTTATCAGACAAGGATGTGCATTGTCACCAGATTTTTTTCTCTCTGTATACAGATGATATGCAAAAAATGGAAAATATGCCGGAATAGCAGTTGGAGATTACAATATCAATAAGCTGCACACATGCGGTTACGTCTTTGGGTCTCACCAATGGCTCACTAGATAAAACACCCATGTAATAGAAAGCCTTAGTAGATGATATGCTGTTATATTGAGGCTCTCTTATAGAAGCTTTGTAGCATGTCATCTATACAATTATATATTCCCTCTGAGTAGAACACTCCTTCAATAGGCATTGCACTAAGCTGAAAGCTGAGGTCTCCTGGGTATGAAAGAAAGCTCAGAAAAACCACCCCTGCACATAAGAAGTAAGAGCTAATCGCTCGCAATTCCTGAGGTTATGAATCAATCAATCAATCAATAATCTGAGATATGCTGAGGATACAGTACCGATTACAGAAAGCGAATACGAACTTCAAGCCCTGTTAGACTTGGTAGCACAACAAAATAAAACAAAGGACTCAGTCTAAACAAGAAGAAAACAGAAGCAATGTTTTCTCAAAGATGTATGCACCACTAAGAAGCAGTATAAAGATCAATGATATAATATTAAATGTTTACCCACCCTTCTGCAAAAAGGGAAAGTGCCTCTCCACATTAATCTACTGCAACTAACCTTCACTGTGGAGATGGCACATGATGATAATGACTACAAAGATTTGTAACACCTTTGACTTGCCATGCATGTAAAAAAAAAAGAGGTAATTATGGAGTTTTTGGATGAGGTGGATGGGCTACCCATTGATAGGTCAGACAGAAGCACAGATAGTACATCTACTCTGTAAACCATAATACAACACATTCGATTCTCCGGACTACATCCCACTAGCCAGCAGGAGTTTTGGAAATTAGGGCTAAAGATGAATTTACCGAAAATTGTGGTCATGTTTTTAAAAAGAAATCTACCTCACAGTTGATAGAATGTGCAATTAAAGCAACACTTGTGTCTTTAAAAATATATACAAATATTGATTTTTGACTAACAGGAAACGGTGATCACAATGGGTGAAGTATCCAAATACAACACAGTACAGGCTAGTCGGAAGAGTGGTGTCCCAATTTTTCCTGTTACTGCCAGGGGACATAAATACTTTATTGAGCTGGTAAGTAACATTCTGATTTGAGTTTTGGATCTATGATCGCAGTCCAACCCCCATTGTACCAATTAGATCCTACCTGTGTCCTTGCCTATGTTTATCAGTTTATGTTTATCATTTATTAATTTAAATATAATTATATTTAGGGTTAAGGTGAGGATTAATTGTGTAAAACATAACTAACTCTAATACCTAACCCTAAGAAATAAATATTTCAATTAATTGATATAATATTTATATCAATTAACCAAAAAATATGTAGCTAGGCACTAATGAAAAATGAGAACAAAAATGGGGATTTGACTGCGATCATAGCACCTTAGTTTTTTTTTTCTTTTCGCACTATTATTTCATGATTGTTGATCACTTCTGCTGTTTACTACCGGGTTGTTTACAAAGTCACTCATTTACATTGGTGATGACACTACATCATGAAAAAATGTGGTTCTGTATGATGTCAGTGCACAGCGCCTTTATAGACATCTATATTCATTTATTTATACTACTCTTAATTAACCTTAGGCATGCTGTGTTTACAATTACACAATTTTTCTTGTGCCGTTGACTGCAGCGGAATTGGTTTTCAAAATGTTACACAATCGTCAGTGGCTGTTTTAAAATTGCGATAACTTCTTTGTTGTTACAGATATTTAAAATAATATTTGCACATATAAATAAAGAATTAAATTCTGCATATATTGGTGTACGTTTTGTTTGTGTGTGTGTGATATGAGACGTGTGAGAAAGTGATAAAGTCAAATTTAGACCTATCTCAATCTAGACCTACTGTATTTTTGATCGATCGTAAGCTGTGAAATCTGTTGACTATTATATATTTTACATAATGGAAACATCGTAGAATAATTTAATAATCACATATGAAGAGTATACTTGTCGACTTTTCCGCTATTTAATCTGTTGAAACGATAATTTCACTGAATATACTATTGACAAATAGTACTTTGACCTAAACTGCAAAGAATGAAAATGAGGCTAGATAATAACTAGCAGTGTTCCCACTGTTCCCGGAAAGGAAAAAGCAAAATTTTAAAAAGCGTTCAGTGGAATACAGCCGGAAGTGTGTTGTTGATTAATTCACACCGATTGGCATGGAGAGGGTTAAACAACACAATGTATTTGGTACACTTTACATTATCAACATTAGAACAAACAAATGGATTGTGTAATAATTTACATGTTTTACCAAATTTTAACACAGAAATTTCATTTAAAACGATGTGTGTTTTATATTTTGCAGAAGTAGAGTATTCAAGGATTAAATAATTTCCCTTAAATAAGAGCATTAATAAATGCACAATTTATTGCAATTGTCCAACATATGAAAAGCTATCAGAATTTTTGTTTTGTTTTAAGAGTTAACATTTGATGATTAGTTTATTCTTGTAAAATATTTTGCTTTATAAATGTACTTACTTCATTGTAATTCCTTCTTGTTTCAGTTGATGGAACAAACTCGAGGCACATCTAATTCTCATCCAATTCCAGCAGAACAAGCTACAATAACATTAGGATGGAACAGCGGTGTGCATCAGTCAGCCAAACAGCATGTCATAACATCAGAGTTTTTAGAACCATACAGGTATAACGCAATCAATGGAAGCAGCAGTTTTTAACATCATGTCATCACAAGCATAGAGTTTTTAGAACCACACAGATATTATTAGCATCAAGTGACATATTCTTTCCAGAACGTTGTCTTTATCATGGATACTCTGAACACCTATCTGTCCCAGGCAAGCAGACCTACATTGGCCAGAGATGTGAATACATTATTCAATGTCATTGGTACATCTTCTTGTCAGCCTCTTCTTCTCTCCTCTTGCCTGGCACTCTGCCCTCCAGAATCAGCCTTTCAATACAATCATATTGCTTTAAGCATACAGATATAACACAATCAAATGAACCAACAGTTTTTAACATCATGTCATCACATCAGAGTTTTTAGAACCATGCAAATATAACACAATCAAATGAACTAACAGTTTTTAAAGACATAAAACATATAAATTGAATATGTGCTACTTTCTAAAAAAATACAATATGACCACATTGAAATCCATGCTGTCATGTGGCCTGCATGGTCAAAAGTGGAATAAATTGATACTACCAAGTAGCTATAGGGTTTGATGTAATTTAATTTCTCACATACACACATAGATTCCTTCATTTAGTAGAAAATCTTTCCTCAAAGCATTGCATACCACAGAGACTTGGAATTTTCTTAGAATGAAAGAAAGCTCCGGATGAAAGTAAAATTGCACATAGGAAACAAGAGTTTCGTAATTCATCATTTCTGTGGATTCTTCTTCTTCAGCGTTCATTTTGAAATTCCTGCTGGATCTCTCTTGTAGCACAACAATAGTCCCACTAGATTTTCAGCAGTATGTAGTTCAGAGAACGGAAATGTATTGTGTTGCAGTTTTATTTGCGCCAATGGCCTGATATATGTCTTCGGTAGATTCCTGAGGATTGAAAATAAGGAAACAAAAAATAAATGTCTGGTTATGTTACTTACTATCGACAAAAAGGTCAAACATCCTTGACTTTGGTTACCTTTCAGATTGGTGTCTAGTGTACAGTATGGGAGCTATTTCTCTCGTATGGCTGGCCTACTAGAAATATGACTGTAGACATCCTCCTTTCAGTGGAAGTGGTAAAACACAGTATTAGTTACCATGCTGAAGTAAGATGGGTCTGGCCATTGGCACAAATAAAACAGGGACAACACTTTTCCACTTCCTGCGCTACATCAAATAGAAATCTAGTTGGACCATTGTCCATTGTTACAAGAGAGATTCAGTGGGAGTTTGAGAATGAACACACACATTAAAAAAAAATGACAAAAAAAATAAGCTGATATTATTGTATTTGAGACAAACCCTAGGTTCTCAGTCACCCCAAGCAGATGTGGTAGGGTATTCATGCTTGTTGTTCCTGTGGCTTGCTGGTTAAAAACAACCCTAATTCTATCATGCAGGCTTACTTGTTCCGTGGTAGAGTAAGATTAAGTATTTGCTGCCCAACCAGATTACCTGGGCTTTGAGTTCAATTTTTATTTGTGGTTTTAAATAAATTACTCCTGTGGTTCACCCACCCACTAGGAAGCAGGGTACCAGGGCTCATGCCATAGGATGGTTGAGAACTGATTCTATCGCTGCTGAGCAAGTGTGATAAGTGAACTCTAGTCAGGCAGTTTCTGGTCAACTACTGACTAGGTAGCTGAACACTAATGGGAAACCATCTACTGTGACACTGACTTATAACTCAATTTATATTTACCTTATATACCTATTAGAACTATGATATTAGGCCAGTATTTTTATAACTAAACTATGATGTTAGGCATGTAGACAAATATTCCTGTGATAAAACATTAATTTATGTGTGTGTTTCCAGTGATTTACAAAACTTCATCAATCAGTGCTTGGGCATTTTCTGCGTGGTCCGATGGGAAAACTATCAAAGAATCCAGCAGTTCCTTCACTGCAACCATGAGCAGTCTTACAATGGAGATAAAGACTGTGAAGGAGTTATTGTCATGACTGACTATTCTCATTCATCCATACATAGTGACTCAATGAACATGATCTGCAAAGTTGAAACGGGAGTCATCTGTCATCAATGGGTGAAGTTATTGACATAATCTATGTCCAGAAAGTTTACCTTTATATTTGTGTCAGGACATGGGGGGGGGGGTTGAGGGTAATGAGCAAGTCTAGTGATATACTGACGAGCATGACTACAGTGTCTATATTAGTTTGATCTGACATAATAAATGTATTAAGGGACACATCCAATCAGATTTTCAAAAGTGTGAATCATAGCCGTTCTCAAGACTGTGCGAGATGGGTGTAAAAATCAGTACAGCCCATAAAAATAAACATAATAAATATACGAAGAGACTAATAAATTAACAGTGAACTGGAACTGTCGGCCGCTACACTCTGATGGATTTATAGAGACAGGGATCAGAACGGCTATGTACGTATCTGGCGTGCGGTGTTGATAACCTGCAGTTATAATTCGATATAAAACGCATTGAAGTCAAAGTAAATTGTGTATACTTCTTGTTCTCATTTTCAGCAATGGCAACTGCAACGCAAGTTACAACTGCCTCGCTTGTCTGACGGATTCGCTGTGCAGTTGGTGCGAGATCAAACGGGAGTGTATGCTTCGGAATGTCAGCGAAGACTCGTGTGAGGATGAGCACCAGCAACATTATTTTATTACTGCACCTGTGGAGTGTCCGAACTGTGAACACTATGTTGAGTGCTCCCCCTGTGCTGCTGTAAGTTTTAGTTTCATATGTTACTTTGATACGTATGAGGTCATCATATCATCATTGCACTTAAGACAAGTCTGTGGGAGCTCCAGCCTTCTATACTGTGTGTCCTTCAGCTCATGGTTATTGAGTATTCCAGTTCTTTGTTGGTTAACTCTTGATCCTTATATGTCGCTCATTTATGACAATTTATTGCTTTATTAAAACAGCATCTAGGTAGTTAGTTACTTTGTTGGTTAACTTAGTTGACAGTTGCTCAATTAGTTAGCTAGTTAGAGAGTTGCTCAGCCAGCTAGATATTTAGCTAGTTAGTTACTCAGTTAGTTAGCTAGCTAGTTAGTTAGTTCAGTGGTTAGATAGTTCTTTATAGTCTGTCCACAAATTGGTAATCACAGTTGGAGAAGAATATCTAAGAAATTATCTGTTAGATCGCAGAGATCTTTGAAATGCAACTTTTTATTAACACAATCCCGCAGAAGACGGATGTGTTGGGCCATTGGCGCAAATAAAACGGCAACACAACGCATTTCCATTCTCTGGACTACATCCAACTGGAAATCTTGTAGGATCATTGTCCTGTTACAAGAGAAATCCAGTGGGAATTTGAGAATGAACGCTGAAGAAGAAGATTAACACAATGCTATAGAAAAAGGTTTTGTCTTTCTAAAAATATTAGTAGTTTTAAATTTTCCTCTTTAACTTATAGACATACGTGCACCCATCATAATTGCGTAGAATATAAGATATTTTACATTATTCATCTTAGTCTAATGACAGTCCCGATTGATACAACTATATTTTTGTTTTTCTTATGCATCAAGTCGAACCACTATAATACAGAAATCAAAATTTCTATGAGTGTGAATATATCATTTGTCATTTATTTAGAGATTTCATTATAGTTGACAGACTTGTGAATTTATTTGGCATGAATATCTTCGTGTTTTTCATTGGTCATTGTGATGTGTTGTGAAGATTGTCACCAATAAAAAACATAGAAATATTGAGGTATACCTATAGAAGAGACATCATCAGGATATATAATGTCAGTTGTGCAGTATTTTTTGTTGGATAACGTAATTTGTTAATCTTAAAATAATAGGTAAACTCCAGTTTACTCAAGGGTGTATACCTAATTCGACGTGTGATTATTGTGTTATCTAAGTTGGTTTCTTACAAATTTTCATTCATATATAATTCAAAAAGAGATTGAAGTGCAAATTTATTACAATGCAGAAAGTTACTGTGTTTACCAGTTTTTTTTGCTAAGAATCTAAGATGGGCCATTTATATTGTGATATTAATAATCCTAGAAAGCAAACTCAATTGGCTCTTAGTCTGGATAGATAATCTTTTTCCTGTTGGATTAAACAGGATTCAAAATACATTCATGTCAAGCAAGGAAGAAAAATGAAAGTTGATGGCTTTGACATGTTGTTTATGTCATAAGATGGGAGATACTGAAATTGTTTGCTAAAAATGAACTTGTTTCTCTTCTGAAATTATAAGTAAAGTTGCAGATCGATTGCGATATTGAAATATCTAAAAGGTCTGTGGAAAATTGTAAGAACTGCCAGCTTCACTTTCAGAAAAACCTTAGGCGGCAGCAATATTATTTGTGAAAAGTCATATTTGATTGTTGTTTTCTTGTTTAAAAATTGCTTTGTTGTTTTTGCATCTGATAAAAATATATTATTGCATACCTGAGATCTAACAGACAGTTTTTGTGATATTCGTTTGAGAGTGTGATTACAAATTTAAAAATGAACTACAGCTATTTAGTTATAAGAAGTTAGTTGGTTAGTAGGTTAGTTACATAGTTAGTTCCGTAGTTAAATAGTTAGTCAGCTATTTGGTAAGTTAGTTATGAAGTTAGTTTGTTAGTAATGTAGTTAAGTAGGTAGCTAAGTTAGTTGCTAGCAGTTAGTTTGTTAGTTAGTTAAATAGCTAGTTAGTGTGTTAAGTAGTTTGAGTCAGTTAATTGTACTTACGTAAAACACAGGTTTTTTATAATCGCTTCACTCAGACACAACCGACTATAACTAAAACTAGTGGGTAATGATGTGCACACAAGAAAACATATAAATTATAATACACAAATCATATTCATAAATTTCATAATTGATAAATTATAGGCAAATGTTAGCAAATTTTGTAATTTTTATGTTTCCTTGTGTGCACATCATTACCCACTAGTTGTAGTTATAGTCTGTCGTGTCTGATTGAAGTGATTATATAAACCTGTGTTTTACGTAAGTACAATTGTTATTACGTTTCATGCAGTTACCTCGTATTGATTGTCATTTTAATCAGTTAAGTAGTTTGCTAACTGGTTAGTTAATTAGCTGCTGAGTTTAAGTAATTAACTAGTCAGCTAGTTAGTTAATTAAGTAGGTTGCTGGCTAGTTAGTTAGTGGAAGTTGTTAGTTAGTAAACTGCTGTTTTGTAAACTGCAAACTATATTACATTTTGTGATTCAGTCTGTTTTGGAACCTGTAAAACTAAATTACTGGGATTTTTGTTTTCACAGATTACTCTCATTGTGACAGTTTTGGTCTTAATTTATTCTCATTGAAACATAATTTTTTGTGATTAGCTTCATTGTGACAGTTTTGGTCTTAATTTATTCTCATTGAAACATCATTTTTTGTGATTAGCTTCATTGTGACAGTTTTGGTCTTAATTTATTCTCATTAACACAGCATCTGTTTTTCTCCCAGGATCCTTTATGCGAGTGGGTATCTGAAAGTGGTCATTGCACTAGAAGGCTTCGAAGTCAGCTTGGTGCAGTCAGGGACAGTGCTAGATGTCGACCAGCATGTCATCAGTGAGTACCATTGCTTTCTGATGTATTGATTGATTAAGAATGTTGATTATTATGTTCACACACACTGGAAATGTTCACAGATGTTCACATTTTCGTTTCAGTAAATTTCTCAGGGTATATCTGCTGAAAGCTCCTGTTCTAATTTGGTCGAGTAAAAATATTCTCTTTGAAATTTTTGCAAGGTGCTCTGCCAGGGCTACACATATTCTCACTCCCAATTCTCACATTCTTGATATTGACATTATTATAATAAGTTATATTATAGACATAGTTATAATATAGACATAACGGTTATAAAGCCAGAGGCAGACCATGTAAAAGATGGATCACCGAAATCAAAGAAGCCATAGGAACAAGCTTACAAACAGCGCACAAGAAGGCCATCTCCAGAGAACTCTTCCACCCCTGATGCCTCAAGGCAAACAAGGGACACAGTATAGATAGATAGATAGATTATAAGTCAGTATATACCTGTACTCATTGACTTCAAGATCTTCCTATCGAATGGCCATTTTTTATCAAAGGTGATGCATAAACTCAGTATACTACTCCATGCAGTTCTGTCCCTTATTCTATGCTTTTCTCCCATCTCAAGCTTATCCTTATTTTTCCATATAGCTGTTTCTATACCCTTTCAAGGGAGAACTTCATGGAAAGAGAAGTAAACAAACAAAGAGGTTCTAATAACACTTTGTATGATGAAAGAATTATTAGAGGAAATAAAGATCAAACAAATAAAGTAAAGTATTTTGGACATATTAAAAGACCTTATTGAAGATCTTACTTGAGGGTAAAGTGAGGGAGGCGAGCAAGAAGTAGACAGTGATATAAGTGGTAGAGAACTATCACGAGATGGATAGATTACAGTCTAGTAGAGTACATCACAAAAACAAGAGACGGTCTGTTGGAGGTCTGTTGCAGCCAACCTTTGTTGCAGAGACGGCACTTAATAATGATGATGATACCTTTTCTCTGTTGCTTCTTGACCTGCCCAAATTAAACAATGTAACTTTAGAAAATGAAACAGTCTCCATGAGGTGACTGAAGATAACAACTTAGACACCACTGTTCAACAGAACTAAAAGTGATCATTGATGATTTCGTGTTCTACTCGTATACATCTCTATTTTATTTCTTACATATACATTTGTCTTATACACAATTATCTTATGCACATTTCTCTTATATACACATTTGTCTTATACACATTTGTCTTATACACATTATCTTATACACATTCATATTAGGCACATTTGTCTTATATACACATTTGTCTTATACACATTTGTCTTATACACATTTGTCTTATACACATTTCTCTTATACCCATTTGTCTTATACACATTTCTCTTATACACATTTGTCTTATATACAAATTTCTCTTTTGCACATTTGTCTTATACACATTTGTCTTAGGGTCTTATAAAAATATAGAATTGCTGCTGTGGTAGTGTAATGTTAAGTCATGTGCCACTGACCAGCAAACCCAGAATTCTAATCCATTCATTTTTTGTGGTTTAAAATTTAAAAAATTATAGTTTGGTTCACCCAACCATCAGGATGTATGGTACCTGGGCTCAAGCTCTGATCAGCCAAGATGAGTGACACTGTGTGAGATCAGCACGCAGGACTGTTCTGGAGAAGAGTTTGTTAAATACTGCACATGGAAATCTGCTGTTTTGCAACAACCTATTCTGTCTGTCTTGTCCGTGCTTTGGTGCTTTGTACATCTAAAAGGCCATGCTATTCCTTTATGTTGTCAGTCCATGATTTTATTTTTCATCTCTCCTCCTTCTTCCCTCAACAGCTTCCTGCACGATAATGTTTGAAAATGAATGGTGTTTTGTTACATATCTAAAGCTCGCAAGTTCGTGCTGTTTCACAATAATATAAATAGAAATACCCTTAAATGAATCTGGACTTTTTCATAGTCCTAATTATGCAGCGTCAGTATTCACTTGAAATTTTCATTGCAGCCGGACAAATTGCACAGATTGCATAACAGAGAAAGGAGCATGTGCTTGGTGCGAGAACACCCGGACATGCTTACCTTTTTCAGACTATGCCACTCGCTACATCTATGGTCAGTGTACAGCGTGGGTGGACAGCGCGGGGATGGATCATGGTTGTCATTCATGCGATAGCTACATCACCTGCGGCACTTGTTTAACAGAGTTTGGGTGCGGATGGTGCAGTAATGACCACAACCCCAGAATAGGTTTATGCATGAATGGAGATTTCAATGGTAAGTTGTTGATGCGCACCATTAGATACATAAAAACTGGATATTTTCTTCTGTAAGTTATCAATACTGTATATGATGATGGACCTTACCTAAGGTCAAGAAATAGACCACTGGCGCCCTCAAATGGCATTCTCTCATGTATCTTATTTTGTCAGTTGTTGATGAATACTGTAGATTACGCATAAATCTATTTCTTCTTCTTCTTCTTCTCATTCGCAGTTGGACATGTTTGCACAGCCAGCAAGTCTGGTTGTCTTAATAAATGCTGCTGTATTTGAAAACTCCTTGGTGCTCCCATACAGCTTTCTCTGGATATCCATCTCTGTGGGCCAGTGTTCTTCCTTTAGCTGGTTTACCGTGTTGCAGTTTTTCAGGATATGTTCTGCAGTCTGTACTGCCTGCCTACATGGATGACACAGAGGTGATGGAACCAGTCTTAGTCTATTTAAGTGGCTGTTTAGTCAGAAGTGTCCTGTTCTGAGGTGAAAAATAATATCCTATGCAGCTCTGTCGAGATAGTCATAGTTGTCTTTTGGGTGGTCGACGTTCCTGATAGCTTTGATGAGGGTCCTCTTTTCTTGGTAGGTGATTTCTTGGTCTTTTTGTTCCTGTGTTGCTCCATCTTTTGTCATCCTATCTGCCTCTTCATTTCCTTGTAGGCCACAGTGGAATGGTATACATTGTAGTACACTTTTCTTAGGATCCTCAAATCTCGTATGGCTTCCTTCAGGTATTGGAGTTTGTCACTGTCAAGGGCTCTGCAGAAGTGCAGGCTCTAAATAATTGCTGCAGAAATAATTAAAAACACAAGCCAATATATAAATCATTTGTTGATATGCTAGATGCCTTCTTCTATAAATTGTAGATTAAAATCTGTGATTATTATTCAAGGTATGTAGATAGTATATACAAACCATTTGTTATTATGTTGGATGTGTTCTGTAGATTAACATGGACAATGAAAAACAACTTGAAGACAGAATTGATGCCTTTGAGATGTGAATATATAGAAAAGTAGGGAGAACTTCATGGAAAGAAAAAAATAAACAAAGAGGTTCTAACAACACTTTGTATGAAAAAAAAAAACTATTAAAAGGAAATAATGATCAAACAAAAAGTATTTTGAATATATTAAAAGACCTGACACCTTGTTGAAGACCTGAGTTGAGAGGAGGTGAACAAGATGTAGGCAGAAATACAAGTTGGAGAGAAACATCACGAGATAGACAGGTTACAGTCGAACAGTGTGCACCACCAAAGTAAGAGACTGGATGCCCTGTACAGTCAACCTTTGTTGTGGAGACCACACTTGATGGTGGTTCTGTCAATTGTAGATATAGTTCAGCTATTGTTATTCAAGATGTCTCCTGTAGATTGTAGATATATACCAGTCATTGTTATACTAGATGCCTCCAGTAGATTGTAGATATATACCAGTTATTGTTATACTAGATGCCTCCAGTAGATTGTAGATATATACCAGTTATTGTTATACTAGATGCCTCCAGTAGATTGTAGATATATACCAGTCATTGTTATACTAGCCTCCAGTAGATTGTAGATATATACCAGTCATTGTTATACTAGCCTCCAGTAGATTGTAGATATATACCAGTCATTGTTATACTAGCCTCCAGTAGATTGTAGATATATACCAGTCATTGTTATACTAGCCTCCAGTAGATTGTAGATATATACCAGTCATTGTTATACTAGCCTCCAGTAGATTGTAGATATATACCAGTTATTGTTATACTAGATGCCTCCAGTAGATTGTAGATATATACCAGTTATTGTTATACTAGATGCCTCCAGTAGATTGTAGATATATACCAGTTATTGTTATACTAGATGCCTCCAGTAGATTGTAGATATATACCAGTCATTGTTATACTAGATGCCTCCAGTAGATTGTAGATATATACCAGTCATTGTTATACTAGATGCCTCCAGTAGATTGTAGAGATCAATTATTGTTATACTGGATGCCTCGTGTAGATTTTAGATAGAGATCAGTTATTATTGTGCTAGTTGGTAGCATATCCTATTCAGGACATACTGATCAACCCATCATTTTTGACTGTAGTGATGTTTTAGGCAATATAAATATATTTAGTAGGTTGCCATTACTTTTTGAGCAGTTTTATTGCAAAATTGCCTGGTCATGAGTTTTTTCTGTGTTCATTATGATGCTTCTCAGATCAAAATAATGTAGTCCAGAGAACAGAATGCATTATATCATCTACAGCTTAGCTGTGATATCTGCACCTTCTACCTGACACATTAAATTTCAGCATGACCTATGAATCACCTTGACCTTCTATGGGATGGGGCAGTCAACTTCAGACATGCATGGCAGTTAACAATGTCACTATTATTTTGCTCCCCTTTCGGGCCCTGGCAACACATAAGTGGGGTTTGAGCCTGGTATCTTTACCGTCCACAACATGCTCTGTGTTTCACCACAGGGTCAGACTATTGTTATACTACATTTGTTTTGTCTGTTGTACTTTTATACAGATACATTTTGATGTGAAAGAGGTATTGTTATCTGATTTATGTATACAGCTGATTTGTAAATGTTTGACTGAATTATTCTGTTGATTTTGTCAAAAGGTGTATATGGTGCACAGACATGTGCTGAACTTGTGGGAAAAAGTAACAACCTTTCCATCACTGAACCATCCTCCTGGTCATATGATATCTGTCCTGATGTGGAAGAGTGCAGTCTGGGACTTCATGACTGTCATTCTAATGCTACCTGTATTAATGAGTATGCCTCGTTCAGATGTGAGTGTAATCGCGGGTTTGAAGGAGATGGCAGGATGAGGTGTGATGAAACGTAAGTTTGTGTGTTTTCCGTTGAGGATGTTATCTTGTTTAATGAAAGTTAGGGAATGTATCTCTATGTTAAGGTTGTTAAACCATCTGTTTTGTTTTCATTAAATACAGGTTCAAAAATTGGGCTGCAATGTTTGGTACACAAATGCATAATCTGAATGTTCCTGTGAATAATCACTTGACTTAATGAGTTGACAAGAACAGGGTAATGAGGTTTTTCTCATCACTAGAAATGCACATAAAAACATATGCAATTCAATGTTTGGACCAAAAGGCCTTTGTCAGGAACACAACATATCATATGACAAGTAAAGAATGGGGTGCAAAGGGCTATGAATTGCTCTTGTGTAGACTCAGGGTTAGCAGATAACCAAGATCCGAAAGGTACCTTCTCATAGTGCACCATAGAAACAGAAATACAGCTGCTCATGATGTGTTCCCGGAAAAACACTTTTATTGGATGTGGATGCTGTAGATGGAATGAGAATTGTCTGCAAGGAGACAAGCAATATCTCCAACACCTGTGCCAAGACATCCAGCAGCGCTTATCGACACAGTGATGCAAGGCATCTATGCATTGCAGATCTGTCAGCTGAAATGCAGAAGTATTTGGTGGGACAGCCAATGTGGATGTCCTGATGTGGGTTAGTTTACTACGATATGGCGATGCTTAAAGTACACATTGAACCTGGAAAAGGCAACATTGTGTATGTAAACAATAAAGTGACAATGGATTTACAATTTACCAGCATGAGACCGGTCGATGGAAGTGCTGTTTAAGCTCAAAAACACACAGAAGCCCAGTGCTGTTTAAGCTCAAAAACACACAGAAGTCCACAAGTCCCACCGCAATTGATGTTGATATAGTGATGTTCCTCCTTCGCAAGTGAAGATAAGTATGGCATGAAAAATAAGAAATGTGATGAGCAAGTAGAAATAAACAAAATATTTGTGATTGTCTAATTTGGTTTGTGAGCTCGTAGATGCCCGATGAGGCTGATTCATGACAGGAAAATTCTATTGCAGTGCATGCAGAAGTGCTTCAGTAGATTCAGAGAGGTTCAGGGTAGGAGATTTTTCAGATTTATCCTTCTGCTTCTGTCGCTTGTAAATTATATCCGCAGTGTTCTTTCTTGTTCAAATTTATTTATGCCAGCAGTGATCTTCGTGTGCCGAGGATCAAGGGCTGTAGTCTCCCAGGAGCTAGGATTGATGCTGCAGTGCTTGAGAACGTTTTTTAGGTGATCTTTGAAGTGTTTTTTTGCCCTCTGCTTGAACGTTTACCATCGCACAGCTCCTCATAGAATAATCTCTTGGTGAAGGCAATTATCTGACTTACAGATGATGTGACAAGTCCGCGGAGTTGGGACCTAGTCAGCAGGGCATGAATGCTTTGCATACTGGACTTTTCAAGGATTTCCATGTCTGGTACTTGATCCTACCAATGTACTCCCATGAGGTTTCTTAGACACTGAAGGTGGAAAGAATTAAGCAGTTGAGCGTGTCGCGCATAGACAGTCTAGGATGACGCAGCATACAAATTGACCTCAGTTGACCCCATTCAAAGTAGGAGTCATGACTTAGATATCTGATACTCCAACTTTAACATGTACTACTGGGTATGGAAACAAGTTTTGAATGCAGCTTCCCATTACACGAAGGAAAAGTATTGAATAAATGTAGGGGGAACAGCTCTTTCCATGTCTTGCATATTCTTGTATTCTCTTTTTATGTTGACTCTAGCTATGAGACAAATCAATTTCAGCTGAATTGATCTGATTCAAATCCTATTTGCTGCGTTCTTGTGACCTCTACGATTCTTGGTGTGGGTAACCTACATTGACTTAAAACAAACTGCTCTATACATGAACATTATTGGACTTCATCATTAAGTGCCGTCTCCGCAACGAAGGTTGACTGCAACAGACCTCCAACATCCCCAACATTCCGTCTCTTGTCTTAGTGGTACACTCTGCTAGATTGTAACCTGTCCATCTCGTGATGTTACTCTCCCACTTGTATTTCTGCCTACCTCTTGCTTGCCTTCCCTTGACTTTAACCCGAAGTAAGATCTCAAACAGGGCTCTGCACTCATATCTTTTAATATATCCAAAATATTATGCATGATCTTTATTGGACAAGATACTTAGTAAATTATCGCAGAAGATGTTTTTTAAAATTATTTCATTCCTTTGTTTCTTCTAACTTTATGTGAATAAAATGTTTATGTTAACTTTAATTTACATGTCCCATTTCTTATTTTGTATTTAATATATCCTGCTTAATTTATCACTCATGTGTA
Source organism: Meghimatium bilineatum (assembly GCA_034231615.1). Lineage (NCBI taxonomy): Eukaryota > Metazoa > Mollusca > Gastropoda > Stylommatophora > Philomycidae > Meghimatium > Meghimatium bilineatum. The sequence continues at coordinate 24,451,015 of CM067307.1, forward strand.
GATATTATTTTTCTTAGGTGTTACCACCCTTGCCAGAATGGTAAATGTTCAGGACCACCAGAATTCAAGTGTGAGTGTGACCTTGGTTGGACTAATGACAGTTGTGATGTGGACTGTGGTTGTAACAATCACAGCATGTGCAGCACAGGTGTCGGTGTCTGTGACTCTTGTCAGCACAGGACAACTGGCAGTACTTGTGATGTGTGCATGCCAGGGTCATATGGAAATCCATTGGATAGTCATGGTAATTTCAACGAAAAATAAATAAATTATTAATGAACAATATGCATGTAGTTGTGTCTGTGGGTCTCACCAATGGCCCACTAGACAAACCACCCATGCAACAGAAAACCTTAGTAGATGACATGCCGGTATATTGAAATTATCTTCTTGTAGAAGCTTCATGGCACTTCATCTATACAATTATGCTTATTATGCTTTTATTTTGTTGTTGAAATGTGTTTTATGATTACTTGAATATATGTATGCATATATGGTTGGGAGGGAGCCAGAGATGTACTGTGCAGCACTGGGGAGGAGGAAACTGACAGCACTGTTTTTTCCTATGGCTGAGGTCCATCATAGAGGCACAGTGACTCAGGACGTGACAATCCTTTTGACTTGAACATTTGGTTTCATGCCTGGAGCAATATAGAAGTTCGGCATAACTAGTAGTCAATTGGTGGCAGGGAATGAGCACAGTGAACCCTATCTTGGTTGCAGTGGCTCGGAGCAGTGCATAGGTTGAAACCTACCTTCCTGGAGGTGTGATAGTTATTCTCTGGCTCTGTCCCGGGGTGGGCAGAAAATCCACGGACTTCCCAGCAATATAATGCCATTTAATGGCATTGGGTCAAAGGGCATGAGCCCATGGGCCGCTGTATCAACAACCAACCAACCAACTAACCAACCATTAATGAACAAAATACTGTTTATGAGATTTATTTCAATAGTATCATTTTAATGAGTTTTTGACTTTACCTGGTGTCATGAAATGATTATAGATATGCCTATCTAGCTCACATCATAAAGAAAAATGTAATTGGTTATATTAAATCTGGGGTGGTCAAAATCGTCACGCTGGCCAAATCCGGCTATTTTTATTGATCCACCAGTGTGATTTAACATTACTATACGCACTGACCCCTGACCTAAGAAAATCTCAAATCACAAGCTATCTCAGCCAAACTGTAAAATACTATGCTAAACTGTGATATGGAGGAAATTATGATTATGTTAAACCTTTAAGTAATAAGTACTACATAAAGTACAAAGGTTACTATTAAATCCTAACTAACAATGTTAAAAATAAATAACTAACAATAAACAATATCACAAAGACATTTTTCCATATTACGGTCCAACAGGGACCATCCTCAAGAAACACATAGTAATAAAAAACACACAAAACCATACAAATATTTAAAACTCTGAGAACTTTGACATGTTATCTCACCACAAAACATTCCCAAGTAAAGACGCGCTAGGCACATCTGGTAAATGACAAATTATGTACGTTCAGTATGTTTGCGCATTATTGATAGACAGAAATAGCAATAGATAAATGGACAATTGCCAGGGATGATGAAATAATAGGTAATATATTAGATAAAGTGGAAACCCAGTGTATAAAAAATTAAAAAGCAGAGTTGGAGGGCAACAATGAGCAATGTCGTGTATTTAAAAAAAATGTTTAAATGGGGCAATTTCTAATCTCTGCATACAGTAATACTATGGAAGCCCAAGGATAATTGTTGTTTTAGTTTTATATATAAACAATATTTACACGGACGAGTCAGTCATCCGTCACTAGCAATGCGCATGGGCCGTTACTGTCAAATCAAAAGGAAGGGAATCACTACGAAAACTCACGCTTATTTTTGTCCCCAGACATGTGGGCGTGAAAGGAAACGGGCCAACAAATTAGCTAAGTCTCGCCACCACAACAGATGGTCAGCCTATGGACTGAGCAGACATAAATCTCTTTGTAAGCTCTCACGATTAGAGGGTTTTGATATGAATAAGCATGAGTCAAAATCAAGAATGCAAGAATTGGAAGTGAGGATGGCCGTGGTCCGAAGAGAACCCCTGACAAAGTTTTCATAAAGAGTAGTGAACTAACATAGAACCGGAACCATCAGCCGTTATACCCTAAGAGATTTACTGAAGCGGAGATTGGAGCACCTGGACGTGTCCGATGTGCGAAGATGAATGTCTATTGTCTTTCCCCAGGTGAATGATTGTTGATTGCATACACACTTGCCATTAAGCGTAGGGGTGGGAGCTTAAGCTGTCGTTCCAAGGCCAGATGTGTCACCGAGGTTGCATTTAGTCTATCTTGATGTTCAAGGCTATCTTGATGTTTTCTATCCACCGTTTTCTTGGTCTACCTTTGGCTTTGCGCCCAGATATTCTTGTATTATCTTGATGATAATCAACATACTTAATACCTAAATAAACAATGTTTTCCAGTTAGTGGAAATAAAGACATTTTTTTTTTTACATTTGTGAAGGATGTTTTGCTTGCAACTGTAATGGTCATGGAGACACCAACCTTGGGGAATGTGACAACAAGACAGGAGAGTGTTACTGCACTGGCAATACCCAGGGTCTCTACTGTGAACACTGCAGACAGGGGTACTATGGAAACCCAAGGTAATCTTGGTGTTGTTTATGCTCGTGTATATCTGATAATACATTGGTTCTCTATTTTTGAGCACTGCAGACAGATGTACAATGGAAACCCAAGGTAATCTTTGTTTTGATTTTATATATCTTTTTTTAAAAATGGGGCTATTTCTAAGCTCTGCGTACAGTAGTGCTATAGAAGCCCTATATTCATCTTCTGTGCTTATTCTCAAACTTTTGCAGATTACCAGAATGTAGTCCAGACAACAAAATAACAAAATACATTGTGTCATGGTTATGCCCCTTTCTGCCTGACACATCTGACTTTAGAGAGGCCATAGGTCACTTGACCTTAAGTGGGATGAAACAGATAATTCAATCCCCAAACTTCCTTGGTAACTTTTTATGACATGCATGGTAGGTAACAGTGTCAATATTTCTTTGATCCCCTTTCAGACCTCACAAGTGCGGGTGTTTTTATTCATTGAGGCTAACACTTTGGCACTGCAGACAAGGGTGCTATAGAAACTGCAATAGAACTGGAAAACTGCAGCCTGAAATACATATTACTTTTAGAATAGAAAAACTGCAGCCTCAAATAAATATCCCGCCAAAGACGGATGTGTTGGGCCATTGGCGCAAATAAAACGGCGACACAACGCATTTCCATTCTCTGGACTACATCCTTCTGGAAATCTAATAAGACCATCGTCCTGATACAAGAGATATCCAGTGGGAGTTTGAGAATGAACGCAGAAGAAGAAGAAGAAATACATATTACTTTTAGAATTTGAAAACTAGCCTGAAATACATATTACTTTTAGAAATTTTAATTTTATGAAATGGCTGAATTATTTCATGCTCTCATTTTGTAGAGATGGTGGGAGATGTTACCTGAAGTGTGACAATCGAGTGTTTGTTACCAATGTGACAGATGGGGCATTAGGATCACACAGAGGTTCTGGAGTGGAGCGACCAGAACATGGTTACTGTTTATGGGTGCTGACAGTTTTTGCTGACATTCAGCATGTTCCTACTGACAGTGAGGCTGTTCCAACTTTAGCACTGACAATGGAAGGAGACATGGCCATTGAATGTGGTCAGGTAAGTAGCAGTAGAAACATGAGTAAAAATTTGGTGGCTCAGACATGAGTGAGTAGAGTACATTGCTTTCTCTAATCTGTGGAGAATTATGTAGATTTGTTGCCCAAGACTTGCAGGAGTCCATGTCAATGAGAGAGCAGACACATTCACAACAAAAATAATTTAAGTAGGAAGCCAGAGGACAATTTTTTAAAATTCTTGAGACTAACGGGAATTGAACCAGTCCGTTCAACGGCACCAAATCGCCTAGCAACCATTGCACGCGCGTTCTTCCGTACTTGACTAACCGCATTAGATTGGTCCGTTCGGGTGACTGAGTGCACGCTTTGAATGTCTTGACGAAATCATATCTTTTTTTGGAGATGCGGTTAGTCAAGTATGGAATAATGTGTGTGCAATGGTTGCTAGGCAATTTTGTGCCGTTGAACGGACTGGTTCAATTCCCGTTAGTCTCAAGAATTTTTAGAGATATATAGGATTGGTAATAAATAGGCAGCTAAAGATAGGACAAGATGGAATAGGTCTGTTTGAGAACCTATATCCTGCAGGCAGTGAAAAAGGAATAGAATAGTATTGTAGAACAATCGGTTCATTTCATTATGAGGAGACGTGTTTACACATTCCAGTTTTTTAATATTATGCTTTATTTCATACAGCTTTCACGACACTGAGATATAAAACACGCAGCATCTGATACCGATAGTTCAATCTGCATGCAGTGCATGAGAGACACCCCCCCCCCCTGGATTCTTCCAGGAGGGGGTCTCTCAGTGCATTGTGTGCAGATCGATGGATGCTGTGCTGTATGCGCCTTTAGCAAAACCTTTATGGTTTGTTTAATTAAAAATGTGGACACATCTCCCCGTAATGTACCATCAATTCTTATTTAATTATTCTAATGTGCTGTGTAACTTTCAGGATGCTGTTCATGTGTACAGTGGCATTCCAAATTTTATATATGGCTCTAACTCTGGACCAAGTGAGTCACTGGGTGAATTCTGTGGTATGTCTCCTGGCAAGGATGTCACGGTATATGGTACTTCAGGGACTATTACTGTATTCTTTGAGGGAGACTTGTTGCGTAAGTTAATTGTATTTACCAGTTATACCTTCTTGAATGTAACATAAACCAGCTATACCTGTCTGAATTTAACATATACCAGATAATTTATCCATCAGATAATTTATCCATCATCTTTTATGTACTTTTGCTGTAAGGTGTTGCAGGATTGAATAATGATCAATTTTCATAGATATGCAGTAATATTGTGACATCTCAGAATGTTTGAAACTCCTTCAATCCACCTTCTTTTTGGTCTTCCTAATTAGTGACCGGACCATTTCAATCTGTTTTTCAATATATTTGACCACAAATGTTGTTCCAACAGTTCTTGTAATCTCTTAATCCCTCACCTGATCTCCCTTGTTATGTTTACTTCTTTTCTTAGACATCTCATTTCACACTTAATAAGCTTTCTCTCTTATTCTGTTTGTTGTTAGTGTCCACATCTGACGTTGATAACAACAACGTTACATGGTAATCTCTTTATACCTACAACAATGTTGGTATCAAGATTGAATCTATGATTATAACAGTTATATCTTCCAGGCGGTTTACTTTCAAGTTGGTTTTCGATCAGGAAGAGGGACAAGTCTACATATTCAACATGAGGAACATAATTGAGAAATGTAGAGAATACACCTTAGACCAACATATGTGTTTCATAGACTACACCAAGGTGTTTGATTGTGTTAAACATCACCAACAATGGTCTATCATGGGAGACATGGGCTTCCCAAACATCTAATACATCTTATTGAAACACTATATTGTGAACAACAAGCATCAGTAATAGTGGAGGGAGAAACATCTGAGTGGTTTCTGTACAAAGTGGAGTGAGACGGGTACACTCTATCCCCTTATCTATTAACATCTACGCAGAGAATATAATGAGAAATGTACGAGAAGAACTAGAGAAAAATGAGTTTTATCCATTAAATATCGGTGGGTACAAATTTCCAGAAATAAGATATGCAGATGAAACAGTCCTCCTTACTACACATCCTGAAATATTTAATCACAACAACAAAGAAATCTAGTGAGATCTAAAAATCTATATCTAAATGCACGGAAAACAAAAATTATGATAACAGAAAAAACAGAGATCAAACCGATAATCAAAATAGACAATATAGAACTAGAATGTGTAAAATAAATTTGAATATCTGGGAGCAAATATAAACAGTTCTGGAGATTGTTCAATTGAGATTAAAAGAAGACTTGTAATTACAACACTCAAATTAACACAGATGATAAAACTAAGTAGTAATGTGTTTTCTCAGGGCTGATGTATGGATGTGAGACTTGAACTATGAACAAGACAATCCAGAAGAATAAATTATGAAATAAAGGGCTTCAAAAAGATCCTACAACTATCCTGGACAGAGAAAGAGAGCATTGAAATTTGAAATTACTGAAACTAAATGAAGGGTGGCTTCTGAATACCATCATAAGAAGAAGCTACAGTATTTTGGACACTTAAAATACATGGCAATACATGATGGTATCGAAAGGCTGATTCTGGAGGGAAAAGTGCTAGGAAAGAGAAGAGGAAGACCAAGAAAAATTATGGATCAGTGACATCAAAGAATATATGAACGTGTCTGTGGTCAATGCAGGCCTGTTTTCCCTGACAGAGAAGTGTTCAGAATATATATCCACGATGAAGACAACATTCTGGAAAGAATATGTCACTTGATATATATACCTCCATAATTTAACACTTACCAACTACACCTTCCAGAATTTAACATATATTGGTTATACTTTCTGTTATGTGACATATTCTCTCCAGAATGTTCACTTCCCAATGAACTCCCTGAACCCTCCTCTGTCTTGGGTCTTGCATTCTCTAATGACATATTCATGTTATCTATAATGTTGTCAGTCCATCGTCTTCTTAGTCTACCTTTCCTCATCCGCCCAGGTGCTCTGCTCTCCATTATTTGTCTTTCTAAACAGTTGTGTCTCTTTATATAAACCAAACAAATGTAGTTTTCTTTTTGTGGTTGTGTTTAGTAACTAACACTCTGGAATCTTCAATGTGTTTATAATATCTGAGTTTCTCTGTTTTTCCTTCCATGATATTCTAAAGTATTTTTCTGTAGCATTTCATCTCACAGGCATTGGTCTTCTTTGTTGCTGTTTTACTTAGGGTCCATGTCTCACCGCCATAAAGATTAATCCATTAGAAATTTGTAGGCATAATTAATATAGCTTCCCATAGGTTGTCATTACTTTAGGAAAGGAACAGTGCTAATCGGACACCGTAAAGAGAACACTTTAATTCTCGTCTGCCATTTTGGCGGAAGCATTCTAGAATTTAATATATACCACCTACACCTTCCATATTTTAACACACAACAACTGTACCTTCTAGAATTAAACACATGCCAGTTATACCTTCCAGAATTAAACACATGCCAGCTATACCTTCTGGAATTAAATGCATGCCAGTTATACCTTCCAGAATTGAACACATGCCAGCTATACCTTCCAGAATTAAACACATGCCAGCTATACCTTCCAGAATTAAACACATGCCAGTTATACCTTCCAGAATTAAACACATGCCAGCTATACCTTCCAGAATTAAACACATGCCAGCTTTACCTTCCAGAATTAAACACATGAAGGCTATACCTTCCGGAATCAAACACATGCCAGCTATACCTTCCGGAATTAAACACATGCCAGCTATACCTTCCAGAATTAAACACATACCAGCTATACCTTTCATAATTTTAACATATACCAATTATGCCTTCCTGAATTTAACATATGTTTAACATATATCTTCCTGAATTTAACATAAACCAGCTAAACCTTCCTGAAATATTTCAGTTATATTTCAGTGATATCTTCCTGAATAAAAAGAGTGGAGACAAGACCTCCCTATCATAGTGGTTAAGCCATTCACTTTGTGTTCAAGAGATTTCTGGTTTGAATCCCACTCGCGACATCATTTTATAAAGGGAATTATTACAGAGAAACCTAGAGATTATTACTTACTTGAATGTACGGAGTTACAAGGCATGAGTAGTACTCTCAGCTTTGTTGAGAGGACAGAGTACTTATTGCGGTAGCCCGAGTAATATGAAGTCAATCCTCTATGACAAGCCCTTTTGTAGTATTCCTGAAATGTATATTAAATACCAGAAAGAAAGGTGAACAGAAGTGTCTTATGTATTTAATTCATAATTTTAATTCACACAGGGTCCTTGAGTCGAGGATTCAATGCCAGCTTTAAGGCTCATTCCTGTCCTGACAGATGTCACGAAAACCATGTGTGCATTGATGGCAGTTGTGTGTGCAAGGATGGCTACTGGGGACAGAATTGTCAGATGCCCATATGTCCATTTGATTGCTCAAAGAAATTAGGCCAAGGCTATTGCGTAAGTAATACAAAGAATAATTGAAACATTTACTGTATTTTGAAACATTTCCTGTATATCCTGTTCCTGTAAATCCTGTACCTATTACTGTTGAATTATTGTTGAATTTTTAAGCATCACTAATACAAATTGCATTGCCAGTACCATGTGCTAGATTGACTTTTGAATCATGAACAAGCTCAACCAAGTTTTTTTTTGGTGAGGTGTTTGTGAACTAACCACTGAAAGGTGGATCTACTACAACTGAGAGGTGGGTCCACTGCCACTGAGAGGTGGGTCCACTGCCACTGACAGGCTGGTCTACTGCTACTTAGCCAACTTGTATGTAATAAGCTCTGAGAGGCAGGTCTCCTACCACTGAGAGGTGGATCTACTACAACTGAGAGGTGGGTCCACTATTACTGAGAGGTAGATCTACTACCACTGAGAGGTGGGTCTACTACCACTGAGAGGTGGGTATACTGCCACTGACAGGCTGGTCCACTGCTACTTAGCCAACTTGTATGTAATAAGCTCTGAGAGGCAGGTCTCCTACCACTGAGAGGTGGATCTACTACAACTGAGAGGTGGGTCCACTATTACTGAGAGGTAGATCTACTACCACTGAGAGGTGGGTCTACTACCACTGAGAGGTGGGTCCACTACCACTGAGGTGGGTCTACTATCACTAAGAGGTGGGTCTACTACCACTGAGAGGTGGGTATACTGCCACTGACAGGCTGGTCCACTGCTACTTAGCCAACTTGTATGTAATAAGCTCTGAGATGCAGGTCTCCTACCACTGAGAGGTGGATCTACTACAACTGAGAGGTGGGTCCACTAACACTGAGAGGTGGGTCTACTACCACTGAGAGGTGGGTCTACTACCACTGAGAGGTGGATCTACCACCACTGAGAGGTGGATCTACTACCAGAGAGGTGGGGCCACTACTACTGAGAGGTAGATCTACTACCACTGAGACGTGGATCTACTACCACTGAGAGGTGGGTATACTGCCACTGAGAGGTGGGTATACTGCCACTGACAGGCTGGTCCACTGCTACTTAGCCAACTTGTATGTAATAAACTCTGAGAGGCAGGTCTCCTACCACTGAGAGGTGGATCTACTACAACTGAGAGGTGGGTCCACTAACACTGAGAGGTGGGTCTACTACCACTGAGAGGTGGGTCCAGTACCACTAAGAGGTTGGTCTACTACCACTGAGAGGTGGGTCCACTACCACTGAGAGGTGGATCCACTACTACTGACAGGTGGATCAACTACCACTAAGAGGTGGGCCACTTTCACTGAGCCAATTTATAAGCAACAAGTAGATGATAAACTGAGTGCCTAGCTGTATGGTTGGAATGCTTGTCTCACAATTTTAACAGCTTGGAATCAAGTCATAGTAAGTATTGGATTTTTATCAGTAGAAAGCAAAATTTAAAATCCACACTGTGCATGTCATAGCAGCAGCTATGGTAAAACAGCTTTTATTACCATAAATTCCTTCCAGCACAGTTTGAGAAGATCATGTAGTTAATAAGGTAATTAACAAGTAAGTTATTGACAGTGAATACTGCTACCTACAGAGATATTAGGAAAAGAGTTGGTCTAATATCATGCATTGAACATATTGAAAGACAGCAAGTAAAATGGTTCGGTCACCTTATGAGAATGAAGCCAAATAAATACTAATAAGAATATATAACAAAAGAATATCCAGGTGTAAGGCCAAAGGTAGACCAAGAAAACGGTAGATAGAAAGCATCAAGATAGCCTTGAACAAACATGGACTAAATGCAACTTCGGCAACACATCTGACCTTGGAACGACAGCTTAAGCTTCCACCCCTACGCTTAACGGCAAGTGTGAATGCGATAAAAAATCATTTACCTAGGGAAAGACAATAGACAGAGATATTTATTCCTTGTCTGCCTCATGAGAAATAAACTTTATCTATTTGATGTGTCCTTTGTAGAACGTTTTCCTAACTGCCACTCTGTAAGCCTCTTGGAAGATTCTTGGTGTGCAAGTTACCCAACCTCACCTTGTGTCTTAGTGACAAGGTCTTGGATGTCCTGTGTCTATCAGTCATGGTCTGTTTCTTGTTCTCTTTCCTGGAACTTTTCTCTCTCTGATTAATCTTTCTAAACTACTGTGTCTTTTTGTATGTCCAAAATATGTTAGCTTGCGTTTTTTGATAGTTTTGAGGAGCCAGCCGTCTTCTATGTTCAGGTCGGATGTCTGTGTTTGATAAGAAAAGCTCCAGAAAAGAGAACAAGAGACAGACTAAGATTGCGGTGAACACAGGATATTGAAGACCTTCTGAACATGACACTGGAAGAGGTTGGGCAGCTTTCACAGAACCGAGAGGCTTACAGAGTGACATTGAGGACAACATTCTGTAAAGTATACATCACATACATAGAAGTATAGTATAGAATGCTGGTTGGCCGCCGATAAGACCCGTAGACCTTCCTCATTTGGGAATGATTGTTACCTGCTATGTATGTCTTATGAGGGGACTAAGGAGGTTTGGTGGTGGAGTTGGCTGTTCCTCATAGTGTCAAACTGACAAGCCATGCTGAAGTTGAATGTGTCAGTCCAGATATCCCAGCAGAGCTGTAAACCATGGTACTATGCATTCCGGTCTCCGGATTACATCTTGCTAATCTGCTGGAGCTTGTGAGCATAAACACAGAAGAACATGTTCAAACTATTTTATAATTTGTTGCTACAATATATTCCATGCACGATGTTGTATCTATTCATGGCTTCTGTAACTGACAGTAGGCAACTTTCCAGACAATAGTGCTATTGTTGTACTATAAGAAATATAATCTGTGAATCTTGACAATGATGCATGTAATTAATGACATAATATTCCTATCACTAATCCTTTACATATGTATGGTTAATTTCTCTATAACAGCTGAATGGTCTCTGCGTTTGCAACCCTGGGTACAGTGGGAGTGGCTGTGAAAGCAATGCAGACAATACTGATTATAAAGATATGCAGCTTCAGACACTTACAGATTCTAAATTGGCCAGCTCACCAATTGGAGGTCCAACCTTTAGAAAATTTGGGATGTATCCAGAATTTATCCCATCCATTGAAGCTTTTGGGCCCTCTCAAAGAGCAGGACACACACTGACTAGCTGTGGAGAGGGATTAATGTTTCTGTTTGGAGGCTACTCTCATCAACATGGGATTTTGAGTGACATGTGGATGTTTAATGTTACAAGTAAGATGTGGACTCACTTGCTGCAGGCCACTGATCAAAGTCCAAGTGGAAGGTTAGTGCTTTAGATGTTTCATTCATTTCATTACATTTCACATTTATGACATTCCTTTGTTTTGTAGACACTAGAGCTTATTGAGTCCCAGGTCCAGATAATATAACTTAAAAAAGAATTTGAAGCTTTTGGTGATTTTGGAATAGATTAATTACATATCGAATATAAAAGTCAATTAAATATAACATTTGTAGATCAAGAAAAAGCATTTGCTAGAGTAGACAGGAACAAACTATGGGCCATACTTGAAGACTATGGGATTAAGGGACAATTGTTGGATAACATTATAGCTTTGTATTAATATTGTAGTAGCGCAGTAAAAACTAATGGTGGGCTAACTGACACTTTTTTGATAAATACAGGAGTAAGACAGGGATGTGTGTTATCACTACTACTATTCAACATTTATATGGACAGAATCACTAACGAGGCAAGTCAAGAGATTGAAGAAGATGAAGATATCATTCAAATAAACAATATCATAGCCAAAAACAACTCTGTAAATTAATTACTATTTGCAATCAAAGTTCAATGTAGAAGGATGAAACACAATTACAGAGACATGTAAACGTACTAAACTCAGCTTGCGAAAAATACAACATGAAAATTAACACATCAAAGACAGAAACTATAAAAAAACCAGTTGAATACCTAGCCCATTGAACATATATATTAACGAGAACAACCTCAGACAGGTACAGGATTTTAAATACTTGGGAATAATTTTCATTGAAGAAGACAAACTGGACAGAGAAATTGAAAAACGATGCCAAAAAGGCAATGCAGTCTCATACTAATTGACACCACTGCTCAAATACCCATACATCACTTTGGCTACTAAACAAATACTGATAAACAATTATATATATACCAACTTTGTGTTATCAATGTCAAACATGGGTACTATCCACGATACAGGAGAGAAAGATAGCAACCTGTGAGATGAAATGTCTAAGTAAGATCATTGGGGGTCAAAAGAACAGACAGCATAAGAAACGATGACATTATAAATTTTATAGGAACTATACTGAACATCAAATATATAGAAAGGCAACAGATAAGTGGTTTGAACACCTTATGAGAATGGAGCCATATCGCCTTCTAGCTGTAGCATATAACAGAAGAATATCTGGGTGAAGAGGAAGACCTAGAGACAGATGGATTTTAAAACATCAGGGACATACTACAACAACGTGATATTACAACAACAAATGCAACACATTTGGTATTAGAAAGAAGACTTAGGCTCCCTGCGACACTTCGCTGCATTTTGGCTAGGACAAGACACGACTGATTACAAAATTATTCAATGATATATTTTTTCTTCAGCGTTCATTCTCATACTCCCACTGGATCTCTCTTATATCAGGCAATGACTCAACTAGATTTCCAGCAGGATGTAATCCAGAAAATGTAAATGCACGGTATCGCCATTTTATTTGCACCAATGGCCCAACACATCCATCTTCGGCGGACAATGATATATAATACAACAGTAGTTACATACCAGATAAGTTCATGAAATCCATATTTATAACTCTATAAAATGAAGCCATGGACCACTGAATTTGAAGAACACTGAACAATCATCAGTCACATAACAAAAATCTTTATGAAGGCAACAATCATGTAGTTCTATAGAATAATGCTAAAAGTACCATGGACAGGTAGAAAAACTAACGAGGAGGTACTGAAAGTGAATTGCGAGACACTGGCTACTTAAGAATATCAGAACAAAACAATTTGTATATTTTGGACACGTGAAACAAGGAGGTCTGAAGAACATAGTTACAACAGCCAACACTGAAGGCAAAAAACACAAAAGGCCATGATTTTTCTAGTTCATCTTGTCTCCTTCCCTGTGGTCTCTATATTGTCTCTTTGTTACTGTTTAAAGATGCCAGCTCTGTGTTCATGAGACATTTTTACGTTACTTAGGATTTTGCTGTTTCCAATTTTTTTTAACAGGTATTATTTTTTAATACCGTATGTAGGTATCATCATGCTGCTGCCTGTATCCCATTACTGAAGATGATCTTTGTTTTTGGTGGCTTTGAAGAGTTGGAAACTGATCCTTGGACCATGACCAGAACAGTGAGACCTACCAACACACTTTGGAAGTTCAACATTGAGTCTCATGCTTGGACCTGCGATGAGGTATATTTAAAATTTAGATTGGAAAAAAGTTGGTTTATTGATCGTGTTTCATCTTGCCTGTGTGTTCACTTGGGATTAAAGTGGAGCAAAGGTTGGTGACAGTGTGACCTGCCATGAATATCACAATAAATGAGTTTATTATCCTGTAGAAAATTCCTGTAGAAAGTACATACAATTGACATAATTCACTTAAAATGCAGATATCACATCACTGCTATAAACTAGCATCACTACCTATTACCTCGTTGTGGACCTAGTGACAACCTATTTGTCATTTTTCTCTATTTGCTGGTTGTATTCCTGGTCAACTAAGAGTTAATGATGAAATAACAAACAGAAATTGGAACATTTGTTTCTTAGATTAGAACACCAAGTTGTGAACACTTTTGTACTGCCACCAACACTGATACTTTGTACTGGCACCAGTACTGATACTTTGTACTGCCCTCAACACTGATACTTTGTACTGCCACCAACACTGATACTTTGTATTGGCACCAACACTGATACTTTGTACTGGCACCAACACTGATACTTTGTATTGGCACCAACACTGATACTTTGTATTGGCACCAACACTGATACTTTGTACTGGCACCAGTACTGATACTTTGTACTGCCACCAACACTGATACTTTGTATTCATACCCTTTGACCTATGAACTTTTTGGAGATCATTAAGGTCAACAGTTATGGTACAGATGACCTGTCACAGAGGTAGACAACCTTTTATTGGGTCATCTGAATAATTTAAGGAATTTTCTACAGCTTTGGGGCAACAAGCTGTTTTTTTTTTAAGATTGAGTGTGTTGAAGTTCTAATAAATGTTGAAGCTTTGAAATTATAAGCAATGAGTGGTTCTCTAGTGAATGTTGAAGTTATGTGCAATATGAGTGGTTCTCTTGGCAGGCAGCATGCTAATTTGTTGAGAGGTAAGGGGTTCATTTTGGAAAACCTGATTACAGTGGTCGGATCTCAACACCATTTGAGCCCTCTTTTTTGGGCTAGGAAATGCGTGCCTCATTTGGTAATTTATTGTTTTCTATGGCATTTATGTTGTTAGTTTCAGACATGTTATCATAACTTTATTATTATGCCATTGATTGTTATAATCTCAACTTTATACATTGTCAGTTTCAGTCACCATCTTGGCTTCCTGCATTAGCTGGTCACACGCTGACACATGTTGGCTCCACAAACCTCATGCTTGTTGGAGGGTTCTCATCTGAAAATTATTTCAATGATAAAGTGTTTGAATACAATGTGTCTAATGGACTAGTGGCCTGGCAAGAGCACAACCGTGTTGACATGAGTGGATCAATTCCTATAGGTAAGAACATTGAGATTCCTTACATAATTAGTGGTCAAGAAGATCCGTAGTAGATGTTCTGTTGAACAAGAACTGTATGCATGTAAGAGTTAAATAAGAGACTGATACTTTGTACTGCAACCAGTACTGATACTTTGTACTGCCACCAACATTGACAGTTTGTGCTGGCAGCTACAGTGATACTTTGAAATGCCACCAGTACTGATATTTTGTATTGCCACCACTGCTGATACTTTGTAATGATACTTAAAGGAATCATTAAAAAAAAAGAAAATCTTTGTTATCATGCCATTGATTGTTATAATATCAACTTTATACATTGTCAGTTTCAGTCTCAGAGGAGGAAATAAATCCCATTAAAATCTAATAAAAGATCAAAAAATAATTTTTTGATACACCTATAATTGAGCAATGTCTGGCAACACTGATAAAATTTTCCTAAATACCTATTCCTGTTGTATATATGTTGTTTCATAACCAAACTAACATCAATTGGACTGAGCAAACAAAACATATAGATGTCACATACGATGTTGGTTCTGTTGAAGACTAATCCTAGGCCAACATGCACCTATGTTGTAGATAGGGACTTTAACATGAAGATAAACACAGAAAAAAAACTTAGGTAATGTCAATCGCAAAAACAGAAAGACACATCACTATTCTAATCAATGATCAACAACTTAAGGTGAAAGAATTCACTTATCTTGGAAACATCACATCATCGAATGAGAAAGACACCACAGAAATCCAACATAGATACAACATAGCATACCAGATCTTGGGGCAGATGTCTCCTATTTTCAAAAACAAATATGTGAGCATGAACACCAAAAGTCCACTATATAAAACGATCATCATACCATCACTATGCTACCATGTCAAACACCAATGTGGACACTAACAGTAGAATCAAAAAAACAACTTGTTACAACAGAAATGACTTGTCTACATTGAATCTTTGGAGTAACAATAAGAGACAGAATCAGGAAAGAAAACATCAGAATACTAACAAACACAATGCCAAACCTGGATTAAATCAGAAGACAACAGATTAAGTGGTTTTTGCATGCTTCCAGACTACCATCAGACAGTGGCCCTCAAAAAGCATTACTATGCAGACACGATGGATACATGACCAGGGGGAGACATGCAAATGATGGATTGCAGAAATAAAAAGTCAACGAAAACAAACATAAGTGTATAAAGTGAAAATAAAGAAAGAAGGGTTTGTGGATATACCAACAAATATATGTCACTATGGGCCTGGCGGTGTACCGATCTGTCCGTTGCTATGCCTAGATTCATCAGTATGGAACTATACGAAGTAAGGCTCACTTGATGATAGATTTGCGCCATTCAAAGGTCGAATTACATACATCACACTTCCCGCCACGTCCATTCTTTTAGATTGAAATGAAGGAGGTATGATTATATTTGAATGCCGGTTTCGCTAGAAGGACCTGTTAAATTTTCGCCGCCATATTTCGTGCGATGTGTATGGATTGTTCTGATGATGATAATTTTTTGGGAATTACAGTTATTAACTGTAGACAATAATATTCATGTTACTTTCGAAGAATAGAGCCAGACATTTCATTGCTTTCATATGCGCCAAGTACATTGAATTAATTAGGATTGTGCCCAATTGAAATATCCCTAGTCCTACTGTTGAACGGACCGTATCGGCATTGCAGGGTAAGTGACATCTCTATGCTTTATTGTTTTTTTTGGTTTTCCTACTGTTTTATTTGTTTAATTATTATAAGAACGTTAGTTTATTTATGGAATAACGTAAAGACAATATTTATCGGGGTGCCACAGATCGGCATTGAATAAATTATTTTGTATGTCTGCCTAGGTCTAGTCTTGAATGGACCGACATTGTATGTGTCATATACATGTTTTATTTGTTTGTTCAGTCTATATTAAGTGAGTTTGGTTAAGAAACAACATATATACAACAGGGATAGGTATTTAGGAGGATTTTTATCAGTGTTGTCAGACATTGCTCAAGTATAGGTATGTCAAGAAATTATTTTTCGATCTTTTACATTTTTTATGTGATTTTTCGCCAAATTTTCAATTTCACAATTGTCCCCACAATTTTCATATCACACATACAACAATAATAAAAAAACAATTATATGCATTATTCACTTTTTCATTTGCATGTGCAAAAATTATTTTAAAATCTATTTTTTGTAAATATCAAAATGGAAGCCAGGCTCTGTGGAAATTGTGTAATTTTAATTCAGGGATCTATGAGTTAAGAGTGTCATGCTGAAGTTGAATGTGTCAGGCACTTAGTCACATTTATCACAGGAAAGCCGTAAATATAAACACATTCTGTTCCCAAAACTATATCCTATTAGTTATCAGAAGTTGGAAATTAAAAGCAGAAAATTAAGTATCCAGCTGTACTCTCGTACTTCAAAGTAGCTACTATTTTGTATATGTTTTCCCTTTTTTTTTGCTCTTGCCAGGTATATATGGTCATAGTGCTGTTTATGACCACTTTACACAAACAATTTACATTTATGGTGGCTACCTGTTTCGCTCTGACCAGTGGTATGTCTCGCGAGAGCTCTTCACATTAGATGCCAGAGTCAGGAAGTGGAATATGCTGTACCCATATGTGCACAGTGATGTAAGTCTGACAAGATACACATTTTGATATTGATTTTAACATAAAAAATGTAATGAAGATACGATTATTCATTATGTTACTGGGGCCCAAAAGAGGAACAAAAAAAATAGTAAAACTATGGAATTCCATGCATGTTGTAAGAGGAGATTAAGGAAGGTTGCTAATTCTATTAAAAAAATCAAAGTAAACAAAGAATCAATAAGACATAAATCGTACAACTTCAAGAAAACAACTTTTCTCCAACAATTTGAAATTGGAAAACAGTTATAATTTAAGATAAAAGAGATACACCAGTAAATAAAATACAGAAAAGACTGTCTAATGACAGAAAAAGATAAAAATAATGTGATAAAAACAAGTTTTGCAAGTAATAGTAATGTGAACGATGGTGAAGATTTATTCTCTATATGAATTGTTGTAGCAAATGTTATTGATGATGGTGAAGATTTCTTGCCTAGATAAACTGTTGTAGTAAATGTTGTTAATGATTATGGTGAAGATTATTCTATATATAAATTGTTGTAGCAAATGTCTATGTACTAAGGGAACACCCAGGTGCTTAAGTCCTTGTTAGCTAATTGAAAATTTGCAAACAACACTTGTTTATTTAAGAGACAAAATCACATTTATCCAACCATAACCCTAAAACCCATCATGGTTGTATGGGTACCACATTGTATGCATTCTATCTTACCCATCAGAGTCGTATGGGTACCACATTTGATGCATTCTATCTTACCCATCAGGGTTGTATGGGTACCACATTTGATGCATTCTATCTTACCCATCAGAATCGTATGGGTACCACATTTGATGCATTCTATCTTACCCATCAGGGTTGTATGGGTACCACATTGTATGCATTCTATCTTACCCATCAGGGTTGTATGGGTACCACATTGGATGTATCCTATCTTCAGAGATGCGGATGAGAGGAAAAATTCTGACCTGTCCAGTCTTTGATGTTGCCTGTCTATAATTTTATTTGTTCTCTTCTTCTTACACATTCCACTGTTCTGCAGTATCATTTTTGATAAGGAATCATATCGACATAAATGTCCAAATATACAAGTTTTCATCATTTCACTTCTTTCTTTCTTTTCATCATTTCACTGCTTTCTTGTGTTTTGCTTTATACCCCTGCTGCCTTTGACATAGCATTCAACTAAAGCCATCTCCATCCTTATCTTTAATTCTGATGAACTAAAGTATATAATTTGGGATGAACCCATGAGCCGCTGGATTAGCAACTAACCAAAACTTGTTACAGATATTGACATATTTGAAGCTAACAAAAGAAGAAGAAGCTGACTGAAAGTGTCAGCAACAGAGTACATATTCAGTAGCTTCTAAATACTTCCTAATTGTTCCTATTATCTGCTAACCCTGTTCGAGAGCAATGCATATAGCTTGCATCCCATCAAAGTTAAAATTTAGCCAAAGGTCATTAACCCATAGGCCATGGTATTAACAATCAACCAAAACTTTTAATAAAGCAATAGAAGCATATCTTGTGCATGCTGCAGAAAGTATTTGGTCATTGGTGCAAATAAAACAGAAACACAATGCATACCCATTCTCTAGACAACATCCTGCTGAAAATATAGCTTTCTTCACAGGAGTTTGAGAGTGAATGCTTGAAGAAAATATAGTAGGATCATTGTCTTTTCTTCACAGGAGTTTGAGAGTGAATGCTTGAAAAAAAAGCATGATGATTGTCTTTTCTTCACAGGATTTTGAGAGTGAATTCTTGAATAAAATATAGTAGGATCATTGTCTTTTCTTCACAGGAGTTTGAGAGTGAATGCTTGAAAAAAAAGCATGATAATTGTCTTTTCTTTGCAGGAGTTTGAGAGTGAATGCTTGAAAAAAAAAGCATGATAATTGTCTTTTCTTCGCAGGAGTTTGAGAGTGAATGCTTGAAGAAAATATAGTAGGATCATTGTCTTTTCTTCACAGGAGTTTGAGAGTGAATGCTTGAAAAAAAAGCATGATAATTGTCTTTTCTTTGCAGGAGTTTGAGAGTGAATGCTTGAAGAAAATATAGTAGGATCATTGTCTTTTCTTCACAGGAGTTTGAGAGTGAATGCTTGAAAAAAAAGCATGATAATTGTCTTTTCTTTGCAGGAGTTTGAGAGTGAATGCTTGAAAAAAAAAAGCATGATAATTGTCTTTTCTTCGCAGGAGTTTGAGAGTGAATGCTTGAAGAAAATATAGTAGGATCATTGTCTTTTCTTCGCAGGAGTTTGAGAGTGAATGCTTGAAGAAAATATAGTAGGATCATTGTCTTTTCTTTGCAGGAGTTTGAAAGTGAATGTTTGAAAAAAAGCATGATAATTGTCTTTTCTTTGCAGGAGTTTAGAGTGAATGCTTGAAGAAAAAAATGTCCCGGACATGAAATTGATTTTTAACTATTGAATTTTTAAGCATCACTTATTTATGCAGTTGTATATTTTCCAGTGCAACCTGAAGGACTCAACATCTCTAGGTTGAATCCTTCAGATTGCACTGAGTAACAAACTTGTTCACTCATTAGATTATGAAACTGTTTCACTAACCTCTCAACCACAGAAGTCAGCCAAAGTAGAACTTCTTTGTAAAAATATAACAAATGAAATTAGGAAACTAGTTTTTTTGTTGTGTTTTGTTTTCAGTGGGAAAGTCGAGTGTTCCATACAGCAGTGCATGTTGGGGATTCCATGGTTGTTATTGGTGGTTTGACCATCAGCGGTAGCTATGCTAAAGATGTTCTGGTCTACAGATATGCTTGCAATACCTGGCATCGACTCAAGTTTAATGGTAAGGATCTCTTCGATCTCCCTTATTTGTTTAGTTAGTTAAGTATTTAGTTGGTTGATTGTTTAGCTTAGGTTAGTTTAATTTTGTTTATGTTAGGTTATTTTAGTTTAGGTTATGTTA
This sequence comes from Meghimatium bilineatum, assembly GCA_034231615.1. Lineage (NCBI taxonomy): Eukaryota > Metazoa > Mollusca > Gastropoda > Stylommatophora > Philomycidae > Meghimatium > Meghimatium bilineatum. The sequence goes on from CM067307.1 coordinate 24,471,539, forward strand.
GTTTAAGTTAGGTTAGTTTAGTCTAGTTTATATTAGTTTAGTTTGTTAGCTTAGTTTAATTTAGGTTATGTTATTTTAGGTTAGGTTATTTTAGGTTTTGTTAGTTTAATTTAGTTTATAGTTAAATGTCTGGCTCTGTGGTGGCTTGGCACAAAGTGTGTCTCTGATGTACTGAGTTCAAATGCAGACAATTGTGCATCTGGACTGTTCAGAAAGCAATGGCAAGTTGCTGTACGTATTTATATTGCTTAGAAAATCACTACAGCCAAAAAATGTTGGGTTGATGCCTACATCAGTAGAACATCTCCTTAATTGACTGCGCTTACCTTTCAACTGCCAGGAAAAAACTTCTACAGACACCCTTAACAGTCACTAACTTACTGTATGAATCCTATGTGCAATGGTCCTACTAGATTTCCAGCAGAATGTAGTCCAGAGATTGGAAATGCATTGTGTCATCATTTTATTTGCGCCATTGGCTCGACACATCCGTCTTTGGTGAAACTTCATATTTTTTTAAAGAACTATTAAAGGAAATAAAAATCATACAAATATGTTGAATATATTAAAAGGTATGATACCTTGATGAAGTCATTATTTGAGGAGAGGTGAGCAAGAGCTAGGCAAAGACACAAGTGGGAGGGAAATATTGTGAAATGGATAGGTTACAGTCTAGCAGGGTGCATCACCTTGATGCAGAGATGGCACTTGATGGTGATGATCTGGTTACCTGTTAGGATCATGGGAGTGATGCAGAGATGGCACTTGATGGTGATGATCTGGTTACCTGTTAGGATCATGGGAGTGATGCAGAGATGGCACTTGATGGTGATGATGGGCGCAAGTAGCGCACTGACTTCGCATATGAGTGGTTCCCAGTTGAAGCGGAAATCTTTTTCAGACTGCAATGGCTCCTGACTCGGCCGAGCCTTAATTTGGTACCGGATCAGTCTGGGAAGTAAAGACTGTGAAGGAGAGTAGATGGCTACCACCCTCATATAGCAGAGCCACTGAAATGTGATTACTAATATCTTGCATGTCTACAGACAGTTAAATGCTATGGGTTAACTTTTCTTTTACTTTACTTATATGTTTATATGATTGTGAGGCAGGGATATTAAATAAAACAATAGCCAAGAGAATCTGCTTTTGAAATGAGATGCTACAGAAGAATTTTGCATTTACCATGGACCGCTAAAAAGACAAATCAAGAAGTGTTAAGATCGATAAATGCCAAAGAGTACTGGCTCCTTAATAACATCCTAACAAGAAAGCTGTGTTTATTTTATTCATATAAAGAGACATAACAGCATGGAAAGATTAATTGAAGGAAGAGTTAACAGAGGAAGAGGACACGCAAGACAATGATGGTGCAGTGATATATTTCAGATTGCTTAAACATGTCTCTAACTCGCCCAGAATCATGGAGTGTTCAGAGAATCCATAAAGAAGACCATGTTCTTCTGGAAAGAATATGTCACATGAGATATGTTTGATTTCTGACATTCTTTTGTTGCTTATCTACACGTAGCTCATCATAGAGGAGTCTCTTTAGAAAACACTCGTATGACGTGCTAACAATGTGACCGACCTGGCCCAACAGAGTAGAGATCAGATCAATAACACTATAGCAGTGCATTGCTCTGCCACTCGACATATTAAAGTCTTTAAGAGAAACAGCACGATCAAACAAAATTAATAATTAGATTGGTGAATCATTTTCCATGTCCAGAATAAACGAGCTGGACGTGAAATGTTGGGAAGCCAGAAATGAATGTAATTGTGAACTGTAAAGAATGTTTGTCAATCAACAGAAAACTGGAACTGTCAGTCATCGTGTAATTGCAGATATACTCAAGAGGAAGGTTTGTGAATCTATAGATGCGGCCTGTGTGCAATGATGATAACTCTCAGCGAACTAACAAACTCTATAGGAAATCAGTAGCATTTATCTATAGCTTTTATGCTCAAAGGCATTTTTCTTCTCTCTAGATCTGCAGTGTGCACCCAACTTATTCATCCATACATCATGTTAGATAATACTGTTTTGTATGGTTGTTTAACAATATTAAGCTAATATTAGCTTAATAGACTCTAGACTAGTGGTTCTCAACCTTCCTAATGTCGCAACCCTTTAATACAGTTCCTCATGTTGTGATGAACCCCCAACTATACAATTATTTTCATTGCACTTCATAATATGCGTTTTCCAATGGTCATAAGCGACCCCTGTGAAAGGATCATTTGACCCCAAAGGGATCGCGTCCCACAATTGAGAACCACTGCTCTAGACATTTAATAATAAGAATACCAACTCTATTACAGATTTTGAACAAGGGCTAGTTAACACTGCTGTGGTAGGCCTGGATGCAGTCAGCCTAGGCAGCGTTGTCTACATATTTGGAGGCTTTGCTGGAGTTATGCTAGGCACTTTGTCCCAGTTGGTGCTTCCAGCGGATGTATGCTCTCTCATCTCAGACTCTGTTATGTGCAGTAACATTTCTGGATGCCAGATATGTGTGCAGACTTTAGAGACTGGTGAGAATGTAACAGTCTGCTATGACAGCCACAAAGTAAACAGTGCCAGACCTCCTAGGTAAGTGAACAAGGAGGATGTGCTACTATCAAGTTGTAGTAGTAGTAGTGAAGGTTGTGGAAGTTTGTGTTATAGTTGTGGTAGTAGTGAAGGATGTTTGTGGTTTTTGTTATAGTTGTGGTAGTTAGATACCAAGTTGTATTAGTAGAGAAGGTTGTGGTAGTAAGTGATGGCAATAGTTGTATCTGGTGAAGTGATGATTATGGTAGTGGTAGTAAGTGATGGCAATAGTTGTATCTGCTGAATTGATGATTATGGTAGTAAGTGATGGCAATAGTTGTATCTGCTGAAGTCATGGTAGTGGTAGTAAGTGATGGCAATAGTTGTATCTGCTTAAGTGATGATGATGGTGGTTGTAGTAAGTGACGGCAATAGTTGTATTTGCTGAAGTGGTGATGGTAGTGGTAGTAAGTGACGGCAATAGTTGTATTTGCTGAAGTGGTGATGGTAGTGGTAGTAAGTGATGGCAATAGTTGTATCTGCTGAATTGATGATTATGGTAGTAAGTGATGGCAATAGTTGTATTTGCTGAAGTGATGATAGTGGTAGTAAGTGATGGCAATAGTTGTATCTGCTGAAGTGGTGACGATGGTAGTGGTAGTAGTGGTTTACAATAATTTGCGAGCATGTTCCCTAATTAAAAATTGTGCTCAGTGAAGCCACAGTGCCACCAGTAGTTAGTTGTGTTTATTTGTTTAACCAGGAATTATAAGCAATAGAACTCTTGTATCCTGTTGTGCAATTGTGGGGAAAAGGGAGGAAGGAAATATTTTCTAGAGATTTTTTTTCTTTTCAAAAGAAGTTTCCTAGAGTAAAAAAACAAAAAACATAATTGTATAGATGGCGGTGCTGTTTTGTTTCTACAAGAGGATAGCCTGGCTGTGTACTCATTTCATTTACTAATGGAATGCTGGTTGATCTGGGTTGATACTTGTCACATTTTTATATCTTCTGTATGCAGATACAGAGTTGGTCAAACAATTTATATTAATGATATGCCTAAAGAAGAAGATCAAAATGTGTACCTAATTAAATATTCTTGATTTCATTTGGCTGCTTTGATGACTTATGACATTTTTCAGATGTGTGGGCCCTTCACCAGATGACAAGCGATGTAACCTGAGACACTATCTTCGACGTGATTGTCAGCGCTACACAACATGCAGCCAGTGTTTGGCTGTCCACCCATATTTTAAGGAGCATGTGAAAGATGATGAACCAGTAAGAACTGCTAGCATGTCTTGAAAATTGAGTTTTATTTCATATTCTTTGTTCGTTTTTTTTTAGCTGTAAAACTGAATAGTTCACATTTTTTTCTACCCCTATTAGAAAAGCCTACCAGCCAAGAGAATGGAAGATGACAATCACTTGTTGGTACTATACCGGCAGCCTATATTATTTAACAAAATTAAATAGGGACAGATAAGCAGCGATAACATAAATATCGATAAAGATGTAGTACACATTTCACCGTCACTAGAACTGCTGCCGGATGCATTGGCCTGCGAGATCCACCAAGGCCCCCTCCCCCAATTGGATTACACTTTTTATTTTGTTTCATTTCGAGTTTGTAACAAAAGTATCTATAGCTGACAAACTCAGTAAATGAAAATCTCCTATCAAATTAGCCATTGTATGTTTATGACAACACTGGTTGCTAGTCACGTGATTTTAGTTATGACATGAACACTGCGCAAAGTTGGGATCAAGCTGCGCATAATATTAAAAAGTTGAAATGCGGACTCAGCTGCCCGTATTGAACCCACTTGTTTTAGCAAAACAGGTTGCACTATTCCTCCTGAGAGCCTGCATGTACAAGGTCTTGGCAAGTGTCCCATCAGGACAACCAGCATACAGCATTAATGCCCTAGTATGTGATATGCCTGTATAATGATGCATTCCTCTTCTGGGTGATGGATGTAGATCCCATGGCAGAAATCTGCAGTCGGGGATGAAGATAACTCTTCATGTACTAAGCCACAGCAACTATTATGCGGGATGGGCAGTTCCCTTCCTTGCTTTTTTTAACCTTCCCTAACTCATGCATCAGGTATTCATTTACAGCTGGGTTGACTGAAGGAGAGGTTGTCTCAAGTGAGAAATTGCAACCCTGATTTTCTTGTGTCTGAGCGTGTTTTCGAACCTGGAAAGTTGTATCCCGGTGATAGTAAACAAGTTCTATAAACTACGCTACCATGTTCCTCTCTGGATAATGGAGGTCACTTAAAAGAGGTAAAATTCATAATATGGTCAGATTCTGGCAATCCTGCCCACCATTATGAATAATTAAGCAACAATAAAAATATACATCGGAAAAGTTGATTAGTTATATATGAATGTTTTCTGTGTTTCCCATCTTTGATTACTCACATTACACCTCCCTGCGGAGCACAGGTGTATCTCCTTCCATTTTTTTCTTGTCTGAGAATGTCTTTCTGTATCTTACCAATCACTCTTGTACTTGTTTTAAACACTTCTGTCTTTTACTGCTGGGTATATTTGAATGTTGGGGAGGAATTGTAAAAACCTTAGATTGTTCCAATAACCAAGGTTTCAGGTCTGTGATAATAATAATATTAACTGCTGAAGTTGGATGTGTGTGGCCAATCATCATCATCATCAGGTGCCATGCCGGCTGGCGTAGGCGGTCATGGCTCTCCACAGCTCTCTGTCCACAGTATTATGTATCAAATTCATTATTGTTTCCTTGCCGTGCCAGGTTGTCAAACTGTATAATATTTTCTCACGTTGTCAACCTCTGTCTCTGTTGCCTTCAATCTTGCCTGTTGTGACTATGTTCTCTAAACCTGCCTGTTTCATGAAGTGGCCAAAAAAAGAAGATATTGTTATATTGTTGATTAAGGTCAGTTTTGCATTTAACTCTTTCAACACCTCTACATTAGTTTATCTTGCAGTCCATGGTATTCTCAGCATTCTTCTGTAGAACACTTCTGTTGCCTCTAATCTCCCACTTTCCAGTTTTTTATTGTCCAAGACTTGTACCCATATGTTAGTATAGGGGTTATATAGCACTGCAGAACTCTCTTTCTCACTTCTAATGACAAGGTCATATTACACAGTATATTTTTCATTTTTATGAATGTTGTTTTTGCCTGTTCTATTCTGCATCTTATTTCTGTTGAACTTCTTCCATCTGCTGTAATCATTGTACCTAGATATTTGAATTAGTGGACCTGTTTTAATACTATATCATTCACTTTGATCTTGCAAGGTGTGTTATTTTGTTTCTTTGAAATAACCATTACTTCTGTTTTCTTGAAATTTAGGAAGAGGCCTTTCTCTTTACTTTCTGTGACTACTACATTAATTAAATCTTGAAGGTCTTCCTCACTTTTTGCAATCAGAACAGTGTCATCCGCATATCTCAAATTATTAATGTTATGTCCTCCCACTGATATTCCTGAGATATCTACTATTGCACGCAATATGTTTTCACTGTATAAAAATAACAGGTCTGGTGAAAGCATGCATCCCTGTCTGACTCCTTGTTTTATTTGTTGAAAAGGGCCAAATTGATTTTCTACTCTTATTGCTGCTGTTTGTTGCCAGTACATGTTCTTGATTATTCTTAAATCCTTGCTGTCAATGTGTGACCAATAGCACAAGTAAAACTGACACAGCACATCTCCATTCTTTGGAAATCATTCTTCTGGAAATCTAGTACTTCCATTGTCCTGCTATAGAGAGATCCTGCTTTATGAGAGATTAAGAACGAATGCTTAGCATTAACAAATTAATAATACATTGGAATCCCTCTATAGTGCATTCTTTTATAACAAATTTCCCTATATAACAACAGTTTTCAAAATCCCCAATTATATTTATTCTATATTGTTTGTACTATATATATATATATATATATATATATATGTACATATATTAATTTATGTTATTACATAATATTTTGTCAGTCTGGACCAAGTTGTTATAACGGGATTCCACTGTGCTTAATTGCCAAAAATATTGTCTACCTTTTATTTCAGAGCTGTGTGTGGTGTGCTAATTGTCCAATGGGATCTTGCGTGCCAAATGGTCAGCAGTGTCCTACTCAGAAGCCGTGCCCTTTGATAACTGACACGATTCCTAATGTCCAGCACTGTTTTGAGTATATGTGCCCAGCCTCTGACTGTGATAAGTGTGGCAAACTTGGGAATTGTCTCTGGACAAGGCATTTTCAGAGATCAAGTAAGTTGCTTCTGGTCTCCAGGAAAATGTTATCTTTGGTTTGGTAGAAGTCAATCACTAGAGGGTCAATCTAGTGTCACTAGAAGTCAATCACTAGAGGGTCAATCTAGTGTCACTAGAAGTCAATCACTAGAAGGTCAATCTAGTGTCACTAGAAGTCAATCACAAGAGGGTCAATCTAGTGTCACTAGAAGTCAATCACAATCCCCAGATGTCATCATTAGGGGACATTTGGTTTGGTAGAAGTTAGTCATTCTTGAAGAATCTTTAGTCTGTAACAGATGTCACCACATGGTTATATTTGGTTAGGAGATGTTTCGTTTGGGATTGTTTGGGTAGGGGATGTTTTGTTGGGAGTTGTTTGGTTAGGGGATATTTGGTATGGAGATGTTTGTTAGAGAATGTTTCGTTAGATGATGTTTGGTTAGACGATATTTGGTTGAGGGATGTTTGGTTAAGGGTGTTCGACTGCGCACTAATCCTCCGAAGTATTGTTGAGTCATTCCATGTAGGCCATGGCTCAGATTAGTCTTGTGAATCATCCATCATCGCCATGGAACGTAAATTATATTTCTTATAGCACAATAATACTATCATCTGGAAAGATACCTTCTCACAGTTGAGCATTTGTCATTTTGTCTCTGCTGAAAGCAATATTTATTTTAATATCCCACAAGAATATATTAAATTGTTCATCTATTATAAGTCTGTTTTTATTGGTTTTTCCCAAAAATTATTACATTTGTACCATTGATGTATGCCTTGTTGATCAGGTCTCAACTTTGTTGGGTCGATCACATCTTCCTAATGTCAGATGAGCATCTTCAAAAGACACTGTTCTATTGTGAACTGTGTATTTGAGTATTCATATGGAGACCCAACAAAATATTTCCAAGGACTACTTGAAGACATCTCTCAAACACTGCAGCATTGACTCAAATCTCTTGGGAAACCACATTTCTTAACTGCCCAGCTTGGGCATGGTAAGATCAGTGCAGGTATTAGAAGCTTTGAAAAGAGTAGAGCACTGCAGGTAATTTGAGTGAGACAAAAAGAAATGCAGAAGTCATACAGCTTGTTTTCATCTCATGACCTTCATTTCTATTCACACTGCAACAGATTTTTTTGAACCTGGATTGGACTCCTCAGTCTTCTGAGAACTTACAAACACCAAACGTAATATAATTTTTGGTTCTTTCCCTGAATGTGTGCCCACCTCTTTGTAATTTTGATTATTTTCCTTGTCTATGTGTATCAGACACCCGGTATTTATTATCACTCGTGCAATTGTCCTAAATAAATAAATATTTAAATTAGTAAACAAATATACACATTGATGAACCTAGACAAGGGAAGTAATTTTAAAAATACGAGGTAGGCATGCATTCAGGGAAAGAACCAAATTTTTCAATACTATGCTTATCTTTGCTTGAGAATGAGGAACATCATCACCACTGATATTTTTCAGCAGTCACCACTTTAACCTCCAGCAACTAGTGAGACTCATTTTAATCTTATATTTACAGTGGATACCTATACCATATCACTACTTTGAAACTATTTTTATAAAAATAGCTTGTGACTAAGCCTACTGAAAGAAGAAAGCAGATTGAAGAATACACAATATCCTGCTTAAAAAAAACAAAGGATAAAAAGATTTATAGACGATAACATAATAATAAAAGTATGCTTAATTATTCTTGTTTCAGGCTGATTTTTCATGCACCTAAATTGGCCCCCTCTCTCTCATCCTTCTCTGACCATCCCACACTTGATCCCAAATTTTGTAGTCTCATGATGAGTTATTTGTCCAATGTAGTATCATCCTCTAGTTGGTGATCCAATATTGCTGTCAAAATCTTTCCTCTGTTCTTAACCAAAGTTCCAACCACAAGCAACTTTGGTAGAGCATCGGCTCACTCATTTCCATATATTCTAGTTTCTTTATTTCTGAGTGTGCATATTCCTCAACTTGTCTCTGAATTTAGTCTTTCTGAATGATATATCACAACCACCAAATTTTTAGATCTGTCCATTATGTGTCTGTTGTCTGTCTAATAAAATTGCGACACAACACATTTCCATATATTCTAGTTTCTTTATTTCTGAGTGTGCATATTCCTCAACTTGTCTCTGAATTTAGTCTTTCTGAATGATATATCACAACCACCAAATTTTTAGATCTGTCCATTATGTGTCTGTTGTCTGTCTAATAAAATGGCGACACAACACATTTCCATATATTCTAGTTTCTTTATTTCTGAGTGTGCATATTCCTCAACTTGTCTCTGAATTTAGTCTTTCTGAATGATATATCACAACCACCAAATTTTTAGATCTGTCCATTATGTGTCTGTTGTCTGTCTAATAAAATGGCGACACAACACATTTCCATATATTCTAGTTTCTTTATTTCTGAGTGTGCATATTCCTCAACTTGTCTCTGAATTTAGTCTTTCTGAATGATATATCACAACCACCAAATTTTAGATCTGTCCATTATGTGTCTGTTGTCTGTCTAATAAAATGGCGACACAACACATTTCCATATATTCTAGTTTCTTTATTTCTGAGTGTACATATTCCTCAACTTGTCTCTGAATTTAGTCTTTCTGAATGATATATCACAACCACCAAATTTTTAGATCTGTCCATTATGTGTATGTTGTCTGTCTAATAAAATGGAGACACAACTCATTTCCATTCTCTGGACTACATGTGGCTGGAATTCTAATAGAACTAGTGTCTTGTGAAAAGATCTTAGCTCCTGGGAGACTACTGCCCTTGATAGCTTAGCTTGGCACACCCAGATCACTGCTGGTATCACTAAATTTGAAAAAGAAAGAACATTGCAAGCTATGTACAAGCGACGGAAGCAGGACAAATCCCAAAAACTCTCCTGCTCGGGACCCTCTACACTTCTTCATGTACTGCAATAGAAATTTCCTGGTACAAATCTGACTCATCAGGCATCTACGAACTGACAAACAAAATTAGACAATCGCAAATGTTTTTTTTTCTACTTGTTCATCACATTTATTGTTTTTCATGCCATACTTGCGAAGGAGGAACATCATCATCACAAGAGAGATCAAGCGGGAGCTCGAACGCTTAAAAACAATATATTTTTTGAATTGAATATTTCTGATTTCATTTATTTTTTAACTTTATATTTCTGAACTATGTTTTTCTGACTTGATGTTTCTGAATGTGAAATTTCTGACTTGATGTCTCTGAATGTGAAATATTTGACTTGATGTTTCTGAATGTGAAATATCTGACTTGATGTTTCTGAATGTGAAATTTCTGACTTGATGTTTCTGAATGTGAAATATCTGACTTGATGTTTCTGAATGTGAAATTTCTGACTTAATGTTTCTGAATGTGAAATATCTGACTTGATGTTTCTGAATGTGAAATATCTGACTTGATGTTTCTGAATGTGAAATATCTGACTTGATGTTTCTGAATGTGAAATATCTGACTTGATGTTTCTGAATGTGAAATATCTGACTTGATGTTTCTGAATGTGAAATATCTGACTTGATGTTTCTGAATGTGAAATATCTGACTTGATGTTTCTGAATGTGAAATATCTGACTTGATGTTTCTTAAGTCGTCGGTTTTTTTTTCCAGGTGAGATAGGACGTTACTTCAACTCCAAAGCTATTTACAACTGGAACTGCATCACAAGCAATATGAAGGTGTCCACCAACAGCAAGTTTCAGGCAATGCCTCCAGATGCTTGCCTGGCTCGTTGTTATACATTCACCACGTGCGAGAGTTGTTTAAGTTCTCCGGGGATTGAAGGAGGATCAAAGAAATGTGTGTGGAGTGAGGTCTTACAGGAGGTAAACTATTTATGATCTACTTATTTGTTTCCACGTGTGTTATTGTTTGAGTGAGAGGGCTGAAAGACTAACAAAGAAATGACGACAGTAAAATGCAGAATGTTAATAGTTTCTCTTAATGAAGTAGCAAAATGGCATGAGAGTAGATATCACAGAAGAAAAGTCTACTGGATTTGTTTTGGATTCTGGCGCATTCTAACAAATTTATTTGAAGAATTAAAATATCCTTAAATAATTTTTCTATATTTTTGCAATGGTTTTTTTTTCTGTTTTTGCAAGGTGTTTTTTTTCCAGCTACTGTGGGTTTTAAAAAAAATCATTTTTAATGGTTTTTTTTGTTTTTGTGAGGGTTTTTTTATGGCTTGTTTCTGTCTCTGTAAGTTGACACATATGGAGATAGAAAGTACAAATAAAAAATTAAGATAAAAATACACGAGGAATTGATGCCACGGATGAATAGTTTCATATATCTTAAGACATGGTTGGTAAAAGATAGCAGGTATCACACATGAAATGTAGAGAGAGAATTTGAATGACATGATAGAGATACTAACATGAAGATAAATCACAAATTAATGAGAGTTGTGAAGCTATACTTCTTCTTTCATTTGTTGTCAAGCTATACTTCTTCTTTCATTTGCTGTCAAGCTATACTATTTCTTTCAGTTTCTGTCAAACTGTGAATATATTCTTGATTCTGGTTGAGAAAACAGTGAACAGGTATGTGGAAGATATAATTGATGCCCTTCAGATGTAGATGCACAGAAGATTAGAAAGAATGTCATGGAAAGAGAAATTAACACATAAATCAAAGTTGTCAAATGATATATATGCTCATATGTTCTAGATCAGGGGTCGGCAACCTATGGCACGCCAAGCAATTTCAAATGGCACACAGACTCTTCATGTTTCCTGTATAAAGTTGATTATAAATCGATTAGCTGGGTTTCCTTGCTCATTTTTCACGCGCCTAACGCCTGAACATTCAGAAAATTGTGTCCAACTCAAACTGACAAAGTATGTTGTCGATATTGAGCAACTGGCCAAGACCATGCAAAGGAAAGACTCCCATTAATAATAAAAAAAGTTTTTTTAAAAATCTTTCAATAAACTCTTATTTCTTTTAATGTTGTTTACAACTGTACATATTATTTAATATCAATATATTAATTAATTAAAATATAAAAATAAAATATATGGTAAAATAAGAATATTGACCTCGACTTGTATAAAATGATATGTGATGTTGGTACTCTGAATAATTTGAAACCTTAAGTTGGCATACAGTTAGCAAAAGGTTGCAGACCCCTGTTCTAGATTATGGATTCAATATGTCAAGGTTACGGTGAATATGAGGTAGGAACCAGCGCTATAGCACACAGTTTCCCATAGATGCACAGCTTCCTAATCAGTGGTTGACCAGAAACCACCTGAAAAGCGTCTCTTCTACCTCACTTGCTTTGTTTTTGCTGATGGCACTATTCCTCAACTTCCCAGAGCATATGCCCTGGTACCCGCTTCCTAGGGGCTGGGTGAACATAAGCCCTGATTTCTTGGTGGCTGGGTGAACATAAGCCCTGACTTCCTAGTGGCTGGGTGAACATAAACCCTGACTTCCTAGTGGCTGGGTGAACATAAGCCCTGACTTGCTAGTGGCTGGGTGAACATAAGCCCTGACTTGCTAGTGGCTGGGTGAACCACGGGAGTAATTATTATTTAAAACTATGAATAACCAGTGGATTGGAAATCTGTGTTTGCTGATCAAGTGAATGGGCTTAACATTACACTGCCACAGCTTCAATACCCCATTAGATATATGGACAATGTAAAACAAGAACTGGCAAAACAATAAGGTTTTCTCTAGAAAATTACAATATTTTTAGCTATATTAAATGACATATCAGACCAAGAAAAGATCATAACGAAGGAGATGATGCCAGGGCAAAAAAAAGGCTGTCAACGAAGAAAGTGAACATAAGATATCAAAGTCCACTTGAACATGACACAGAAGCAGGAAGATTGGCTCAAGATCTGCAAGAGTTTTCAAATGTTGTGAAAACTGGTGCATCCTGTCCAGGATGTGCTACTTGATTTTGATGATGATGTCTGCAATGAGCACATATTTGGAGGATATAATTTATGCTTTTGAACCACCCCCTTTCTTGTCATGCAACTTATTATATAGATTTGCTTTTGTGCGCCTCATATGGCATGTCCATTTCTAGTACCACAATAAATAATAAGCCCATATTTGACCTCTCACCTTTGTGTTTAAGTAACATACTGACTGACATGATCTTTTGTCTACAGTGCATGCCTCCAGCTTATTTACCACTCCGATGTACTTTTGGAGAGTGCCATTTTCTACGTTTTGAAAACCTGGCCAGCTGTCCTGAACGCTGCGAAGCTCATAAAACGTGTGCTGCTTGCATTAATTCCCCTGAATGTGGTTGGTGTGCATTTGGTGGATTGAATGGCAAAGGGGTGTGTATGGCTGGTGCAATTACTGGACCTACCCAGGGAGGAGTCTGCTCTGAGGGCAACTTCAGCATTAGTATACCATTTATTGATGTCATTGGTGAGTCTTGTTTGTTTTAAAATATGTGTAATGTTTTTACATTTCATACCTTAATCCGCAAGTTTAATCCAAACAACAAGTAAAGCAGTTTGGACACCATATGAGAATGAAACATAACCAACTACCAACGAGAACATATAACATAAGAAGATCTGGATACAAGGCCAGAGCAAGACCTAAAACAAGATGAATAGATAACAGACAACACTGAACAAATACAGATTCAACACTGCCAAAGCAACACATCTGGCCCTGGATAGACAAATACAGCTCCCAATCACCACCCCTACGTTTAACAGCTAGTGTGGATACTGGCCATCATCCATCTGGGAATAGACAATAAGCATTAACCCGCCAAGTGTTGCCGGGGCCTGCAAAGGAGAAGGGAAGAAGCAAAGAATAGCAAACTATTATCTGCCATGCATGTCATAATGGTGACTAATGAGATTTTGGGGGTAGGATTGACTGTCCCATCCTATATAACAGTGGTTCTCAATGTGGGTCATATGGCCACCATGGGAGAAGTGTATATATGGCAAAGCCCTAAATGAAAAGCCATAAATAATTAATAGATCGACTGTATATTTTAAAGAATTATTATCAAGACCATGAAATACTTGATAACTTATATGATTCAAGAGAATTGGGTGATTCTGACATCTTGAGAGCAGAAGTTTAAGATGCTATACAATCATTAAATAGTTGAAAGACACCGGGAATAGATTATATTTCTGCAGAACTCCTCAAACTTCAGGGGCATAGAAATAATAAATGTTATGAGAACATGTTGCCAACACATATTGGAAACAAAAAAGTGGCCTACAGAATGGACATAATTGCTGGTTATACCACTGCCAAATAAAGAGAGTTTAAAATTGTGCAACAATTATAGAACTAAATATCACCCATTCAAGCAAAGTGTTGTTAAAGATATTGTTAAACAGAGTGAAACATAGATCAGAAGAACTATTAGCTGAAGAACAGGTCATCATCATCAGGTGCCATGCCTGCTGGTGGTCATGGATCTCCACAGCTCTCTGTCCATAGTATTATGTATCAAAGTCGTTGTTGTTTCCTTGCCGTGCCAGGTTGTCAAACTGTCTAATATTTTCTCACGTTGTCGCCCTCTGTCTCTGTTGCCTTCAATTTTGCCTGTTGTGACTATGTTCTCTAAACCTGCCTGTCTCATGAAGTGGCCAAAAAAAGAAGATTGCCTTTTTCTTATATTGTTGATTAAGATCCGTTTCGCATTAAACTCTTTCAACACCTCTACATTAGTTTTTCTGGCAGTCCATGGTATTCTCAGCATTCTTCTATAGAACCACATCTCTGTTGCCTCTAATTTCACATTTTCCAGTTTGTTTATTGTCCAAGACTCGCACCCATATGTTAGTATAGGGATTATATAGCACTGAAGAACAGGTAAGCTTTCTAAAAACAAGTTCTATGTAACAAATTGTCAACATCAGAAAAATCTATGAGAAGTACCTACAACATCAGCATGAAATCTATCACAATTTTATGAATTTCTCTAAGGCATTCTATTGAGTATAACAAGAAGGTTTATGGAAAAATATGAGAAAGTTTAATTATAATAGAAATCATTGATGTACTATATAAAGTAGCAACTAGTGCCATTTGAATTCATGGTGATATCGGAAAAAATTTTTCAAAACAACTGCTGTGGTTCGACGAGGATGTATATTACCACCAGTGTTATTTAATATATCCTTGGAACACATCTTGCAAAAGACAATACAGAACCATAAAACAACAACTTCAATTTGTGGCTGCCCTCTGTACAACATGCAGTTTGCAGATGACATTGATCTAATGACTGGCAGTGAGAAAGAACTTCAAGAAATTACTCAACTTGAAAAAAAAAAAATTGCAAAATATGGTATGAAAATAAACATTGAGAAAAGCAAACAGAGATGACAACAAGGCTCTCGTTAACATCTGAGTGAATGAACAGAAACTAAAAGAATTTGATACCTTTAAATCCTTAGGATATATTTAACGATGGAAGCACTAGCAAAGAAATAAAATTTAGATTTTAAATAGCCTTGACTGCAATGTCCAGATTGAATACCATATGGAATAGTAGATAGAATATTTAAAGATTCTTGAGACTAACGGGAATTGAACCAGTTCGTAGCACCAAATCGCCTAGCAACCATTGCACGCATGTTCTTCCGTACTTGAACGGACTGGTTCAATTCCCATTAGTCTCAATAATTTTTTTTAATTGTCCTCTGGCTTCCTACTTAAATTTACTAATAGAATATGCACATAAGTAAAGATAAACCTATATAAATCTCTAATAATACATATTCTTTTGTATGGATGCGAGAGTTTGACAGTTATAGCGGAAATGGACTCAGGTTTCTTTACTGTGGTCAAATTATGGACATTAAAGTTATATTCTCTGCTTATAAACGGATCTGCATATATTCGTAAATATACAGTAGAAGACCTTTCATGGCAACCCACAGGCAGATTGAATCAAACCCAAGTCTTGTAAAAGCTCTTTAAAACTTCCCCATCAAAATGAGTGCCAGAGAACCACCAATGTAGAGCTGAAAGTAAAACTCAACTGTATGGTCTAGAGCAGTGCTTCTCAACCTTCCTAATGCTGCGACCCTTTAATACAGCTCCTCATGTTGTGGTGACCCCCAACCATAAAATTATTTGCGTTGCTTCTTCATAATATGTGTTTTTTTATGATCTTAGGCGACCCCTGTGAAAAGGTCATTTGACCCCCAAAGCAGTTGCGACCCACAGGTTGAGAACCGCTGGTTTAGAATAATATAAATACTTTTAATACTTAAATTATTAGTACTAAAGTATTCTTATTACTAATAATTTTTTAGTACTAAAGTATTCTTATTATTAATAATATAGCGATTCCAAGAAACATGTTTTTAGTTGCGAGGCGACCTGGTTCAAATCTCGTCTTATTGCTTTCTGATTTTGTTTCTATTTGATTTAGGAAACAATTGTGAGAAAATTGTACTCCTAGGCTCTATCATCACATTATGTTAGGTCTGTGACCTGGTACATCTGATTTTAACAGGTATTCTGTCACCAGTCTGCAGTACATCACACCAATTTTCTGAATTTAACCAGGAAAAAATGGTTCTGCATCAGCCAAAAAGCCTCCCTGCACTCCTTAACTGGAAAACACGCAGTACCCCGGTAATTACAGTTTTAAAGAATCCGGGGGAATTCTTACATTTAACCATTAGTGACAGTACTGATACTTTAGTGTCTATAAAAAGCTAATTACTTGCTAAATCTGTGCTTTTAATTGATTATGTTTCATCAGCGGAGGTCAAGGGTAAAGCAGAAGTTTTGACTTCTCACACAGCAAATCCAACTTGGTCATTTGATAAGTGCCAGCCTGAGAATGAATGCATGAACAAACATCACACATGCAATCCTGATACACAGGAGTGTATAGATACACTTGAGCATTTTAGATGTGAATGTAAGAGAGGATATATCATGAATGTTGGGTGAGTATAATTTATTTCTTTTATACTTATTCACTGTTTTACAGTTCTGCACAGAGTGATTCAGGCTAAGGAAGTAAATCGCTACAGAAAATTCAGGAGGGGTGATCCTAATGCACTCAATGGTGAATTAATACTTTGCTGACCAGAAATTCAAAGCATACTTATCTGCCATTACCAAGGATATTTTTGATACACAGCCAGTGCCATATTTAAAAATACGTAAAAAATATAACTCATGCCAATAGAACTTTGAGGGTTCTGCATTGCTCTTGTACTAACCCAGGGTTAGGAGATAACCAAGATCCTAAAAGCACCTCCTCGTGCAACCTGGAAACAGACTGCTTTAAAGCTCAGGGTTCATGATATCAATGAGTGAAACCTCGGCTAAGATGATGAACGAACCTGAGCCCAAATTTACTATTGGGTGTTTCCTATACTAGAACATGCTCACAGATGAGAAACGGTTCAATACCTGAGGAGACAATGCATTTAATTACGCAAGACAAGTTCACTGGCAGTGGAACACCCCTGTGAGATAGACGTAAGCGACCCAAGTCTAAATCCCTGCTTGCTGCCTTTTTGAAGATTGCAACACAGGGACATGTTTTGGCCTGTAAAGTCCAAAGGAACATTGAGGGATAAACCATCAAGGCATAGTGTTGATACACATTCATCACCTGGCAAAAGATATGAAGACTTCACAAACTAGAGAAGCTCACCTGAATTAAAAGCATGCCAAAATTGGATGCGCTAAGCAAACATGGTGCAAATTGAATGGTAGCACAACATACTTCACACTCCCTACATGCTTTCTCAGTTGTATTACTACATGCACATTTTTAATGTACATATTCAGAGAATGGGAGTGGAAATGGGAGTGACTAGAGACGATGGGAGAAAGTACTCCCTCTCCGGAAAGATCAGAAGAACGCATACTCAGCAACTGACTGGGACACTGAGCTTATACACTTTTAGATGGCTGATGGAACGGCAAGTAGAGCATGTATGGGAATGCACCGAGTGCTGTGACAATTGTTCCTAATCAAGAATTACTACATTTGTCGTGAACCCATTCACAGCCTTTCTCTACTTCTTCCAATTCACACACTCTGAACAACGTGTCCTCTAGGAGCAACGTACCCTCTAGGAGCAACGTGTCCTCTAGGAGTAACGTGTCCTCTAGGAGCAACATGTAATGGAGCAATGTGCCCTCTAGAATAGTAACTGGAATGGGCTGGTGTCAGGACAGAGGTTACAGTACAAGAAATTGTCCAGATACACTCACAATCGCAAGACTACCATATATACAGATGGCTCAGTCAACAGAAAAATAAATAAGTTCTGATGTGGTTTTGTTGTCTGCAAGAATAAAGTTGCTTGAAAAACCATCTGTCTACTCCACAACAACATCCAGTCTGAAAATGGAAATAGAAGCAGTAACTATGGCACTGGGGTTTATGACTGAAATATCAACTCACATGGTGATACTCTCCGTCTCCCAGAGCATGCTGCGGAAGATAGAAAATTACATGTTAAGAATGGATTGGGTCATGTTACAGAACGTTACTGTTGGAAAACTCAGTTGTCCAAAGCATCACAGCGATATACTGCTCTGGTCATGTGGGATCAGAGGCATCGAAAGAGCAGACTTATTGGCGGGCAATGCTGTGGTCGAGGGCACAGTATTGAAAAGAGATATGGTCTGCCTAATAAGTGCTGTCATTGATATACTACAATGAAGAAAAAGATGCTGGATGTGATAATGTACATACAAAGAATGACAGATATGAAAATAACCAGGATTGAGGGGAGAAAGTGTGTCCTCTCTAGAAAGTTACAAAGATCACATACCGGTAATCAATATATGACTTGGACTTTGAGTCAATATAGTCTTGGATGGGCTGCTGGGACAAAGAGCGGAGCACTTATTGATATGTCCTATGTGCCATGATTCTGGTTTCTAATTAAAATTACTTCACACTTCCTGATAGAAATCGCATGAAATTCATGATGATTATTCAAGGGCGAATGAAGAAGAAAGTGAAGATAATGAATGTTCACAGACGACAGAAGATTGAACATAGAGATCAATTTACAAAGCCAGACAGAAGATTGAACATAGAGATCGATTTAAAAAGCCAGACAGAAGATTGAACATAGAGATCGATTTACAAAGCCAGACAGAAGATTGAACATAGAGATCGATTTACAAAGCCAGACAGAAGATTGAACATAGAGATCGATTTAAAAAGCCAACTGCGTGAATTGTGAGCTTAACTAATCTTCAGACATAAATCGATTCTGATAGCAAAAGGAAAATAATATTGCAGTCTTCATACCAATATTGTACTATCAATGTCAAAAATGGACATCAACTAAAGAAAAAGAGAGAAAGCTTACTACTTGTGAAATGAGATGTATAAGAACAGAACAAGAAGAGATCATGTGAGGAATAAAGATATTAAAAGAACTGTTGAAACAAAGTCTGTGGTTAAATATATTGAGAAACAAAAGTGAAATGGATGGCGACTTGATGAGAATGAACCCATAATGGCCAGTAGAAAAAGCATACAACATGAAAATAAAAACAGCAAGAGTTGTTTTTTTTTTTTTGGAAGACCAAAAAGAAGGTAGATTGAAGGAGTTACCAACGTTATGAGACATCACAAAGTTACTGTATATCGATCTACCAAACATGCCATAGCCCAAAAAAACCGATCGTCATTCAATCCTGCGACGCATCGCAACAAAAGCAGAGAAAAGAAAATAGATAGATTATGAATGTTTGCATTTTGTTAGTGTATTTGAAAACCCCCAGAGTTATTTCAGCATTGAAGTGCTAGTTATTATCCTTTTAATCAATCAATCGTCACGCCAAGTGATGTAGGCGATCATGCTCTCCACAACTCTTTGTCTCTTGAGTTGTTAATAAGTTCAGTTGGTGACCTCTTTTTGGGCCACTGTGACAACCCACTTCCTATTTTTTTAATCTCTTATTTTTGTCTCCTTGTCTTCCTCTGTCTCTTCTCTCCTTGATCTTTCAGGTTGTTACTAAATGGGCTTTCGGAAAAATAAAAGCTGTACAGATGCAATCTTCACCATCAAACAACTTTCAGAAAGAGCAATAGAACATAACCAAGATTTATATTTGGCTTTTGTAGACCAAGAGAAAGCTTTTGACAGAGTGGATAGAGCACAACTATGGATAACACTACAGACATATGGAGTTCCTCAACATCTGATAAACCTATGTCAGAACATATATGCCAATAGTCAATGCTCAGTAAGAACAAGCGCAGGTACATCTGATCAATTTTTAATTCACTCAGGTGGGAGACAGGGATGTGTACTATCCCCCATACTGTTCATAACATACATAGACCACATCTGTAAAGCAGCAAAGACAACAGAAGAAAACAATCTGAAGGATAACTTGAACGAGCTTCTATTTGCAGATGACCAAGCACTAGTGGCATCATTAGAAGAACTACAAAGACAAATAGATAGATTACATCAAACATGCCATACCTTTAACATGAAGATAAATATAGAAAAGACTGAAATAATGAAGATAGGAAGAACAGAAAGAAACACCAATATATATATTGGAAACAATAGACTTAAACAAGTGACAGAATTCACATACTTAAGCAATATAACAGACAACAAGAGAAGCAAAGAAATACACAATAGATGTAGTAAAGCATACCAAGCCCTAGGGCAAATGACACCATTTTTGAGAAACAAAAATGTAGATTTAAACACCAAAATAATACTATTCAAAACGATTATTATGCCAACGCTGTGCTACCATTGCCAAACATGGACAACGACAGCACAAGACAAACGTAAACTTGTGACAGCTGATATGGCGTGCCTACGCAGAATCCTAGGAATATCGTTAAGAGACAGGATGAGGAATGAGGACATCCAACAAAATCCGGCACCATCCCAATCTTAGAATACATCAAGAGACAACATATCAACTGGTCTGCACACATCAGCAGACTACCATCAGACAGCATTCCACAGCAAGATATGCTACACAGATACAGCGAAGGCAGACCTAGAGGCCAACCAAGAAAACGATGGACTACTGAAATAAAAGAGGCAACAAATTCCACAATATACTCAGCACACAAGAGGGCCGTCACTAGAAAACTCTTCTACCCCTGACGCCGAAAGGCAACAAAGGGTTTCAGCGAATAGATAGTTAGATAGACTAAATATATTAGCCTATACCAAACCAAATAAGAATTTTGTGAATTCCCCCATGCAGCCAATCCTTTTTTTGATAGCGTATGTTATTTTTGATGGGTATTTCAAAAAATCAATAACTTTTTTGTTTTTGGAGATTTGTGCATATCTTTTAAAATGAAAATAAAAAATTGAATACTGAATAATGAAGTTTTGTTGTTGTATGTGTGATATGTGGGGAAGATGACAAATATAAAGAAAGAATAAAATTAAGATTCACCTGTTTAAGTCTCATCTATGGCTTCAGGAATAAATACTAAATTCCTAGGCCTATTATAGTTTGAATGTTATTTTATAACCAAACTTACATGCTCATGATATCGTCTGTGAATAAGCAAAATTGTTGATTCTTAGTCTCTTTTCTCTACTGGCGTCTGATTAGTTCTTACTGTAAGTTCTTTATTGGTAGTCATATAAAATGATTAATACTTTGTTGTAACAGATTTCACTAACATGTTGTTGTAAACATTCTCTGTTCACAATCAGGACTAATAAGTGTGAGCCAGTTTGTCATCAGGGGTGTGTACACGGTGTGTGCGTCAAACCAGATGTGTGCCACTGTAATTTTGGTTGGGTAGGCAGTAACTGTTCAGTAGAGTGCCAGTGTAACAAACACAGCAACTGCAAGAGTGTCTTGGAGAATAATAAATGTCTCAGATGTGAGAATAACACTATGGTAAGTGTAAAACATGTTTGTATGTTGGTGACTGTTCTATCGAGGTAGGTAAATTGGTACTGCTAGCAGCATATGAGAGTATATGAATAGATTAACATACATTAGTAATGCTGGCAGTATGTGGGTAGATTAGTGTACATTAGTAGTTCTGGCAGTATGTGGGTAGATTAGTGTACATTAGTAATGCTGGCAGTATGTGGGTAGATTAGTGTACATTAGTAATGCTGGCAGTATGTGGGTAGATTAGTGTACATTAGTAGTTCTGGCAGTATGTGGGTAGATTAGTGTACATTAGTAGTTCTGGCAGTATGTGGGTAGATTAGTGTACATTAGTAGTTCTGGCAGTATGTGGGTAGATTAGCGAGCATTAGTAGTTCTGGCAGTATGTGGGTAGATTAGTGTACATTAGTAGTTCTGGCAGTATGTGGGTAGATTAGCGAGCATTAGTAGTTCTGGCAGTATGTGGGTAGATTAGTGTACATTAGTAGTTCTGGCAGTATGTGGGTAGATTAGCGTACGTTAGTAACGCTGACAGCATGTGGGTAGATAAACGTTAGATTATTCAAGACATTCTTCATTTAGTGAGTCATCCTTTTGTATTGTCTAGATTGGTGTGAGGGTGGTGATCATTGTTGGCGACTTAAAAATATGATTATATCATCTGTGCTTTTCCATGTCTTACTTTGATACTGGGTAGGTCTAGAAGAATGTGTGTAGCACTGCCTCATTCTGGAATTTCTCTCCGGTTTATCATACTATGTTTGCAATTACTTCTACTACTAATATTTGCTAAACCCTTTTTTGCCTTTCGGCGTCAGGGGTAGAAGAGTTTTCTGGAGATGGCCCTCGTGTGTGCTGATTATATTGTAAAATTTGTCACCTCTTTTATTTCTGTGGTTCATCGTTTTCGTGGTTGACCTCTAGGTCTGCCTTCACTGTATTTGTGTAACATAGCTTGCTGTGGTATGCTGTCTGATGTGTGCAAACCATTTGATCTGTTGTCTCTTAATATATTCCAAGATTGGGATGGTGCCGTTCTTTGTCTACATTCTGTCTCTTTGCGATATTTCTAGGATTCTGCATAAGCATGTCATTTCAACTGTCACAAGTTTACATTTCTCTTGTGCTGTCATTGTCCATGTTTTTCTTAGTAGCACAGAATTGGCATAATAATCATTTTGAATAGTGTTATTTTGCATTTTTGTTTCTGAAGATTGGTGTCCTTTGCCCTAGGGCTTGGTATGCTTTACTACATCTATTGTGCATTTCTGTTTGCAACAGTCTGAGTAATTCTGGTCCATAATTTGTCACAGATAGTACCCCTGCATGCATTAGCAAGAAAAAGAGACTTATGTTGCATTTGTGTGGATTTCATGATTAATTAGTCATATCAGTGTCTGGTGATAGCTATCTTGTCAGTAGTCATATGCAAGTCTAAGTTTACACTGCCTCACGGGGAAACCATGAAAGGCTCATTAAAGCAATCAATGTTCTTTATATGACAAGATTCTATTTGTTTGACTATCAAAAGCCAAAAATATGTCAGCGATTAACCTTTGACTTTTGCTTCTTCATCAGGGAGATAGTTGTCAGTACTGCCAGATCATGTTTGTGGGTAACCCATCCAATGGTGGACAGTGTGTACCTTGTCTAGAGTTCTGCAACAATCACACAGACATCTGCATGACTCAAACTGAGTATGATTTGTCTTTGGAAAACAGTATGCACATTAATAAACTGAACAACCATCCAACTGCCGTAAGTGGTTCTATAATGTCTTAGAAGTTGATCGATATCTTTACTTGTAATATTAAGTATTGAGTTTATTCACAAATTAACTGCTTTTTATTAGCAATAGTACTGAAGCAAAACACAAGATCATTTAATGTTACAATGGAAGCGCAGACTATTAGACTGTTGGGTACATGTAAAAAGAAAATTACAAATAACAGTATACAAGACAGTTTAAAATTTCAACTTAAGGTATCTATCAAGAAAATGCATGACAAATGGTGAACAAACAGTAACAATAAAGGCACTATCACAAATTTAATAGATGGCAGACATTTAATAACAACAACAGAGACATCCAATTAAAAGTTACGTATGTATGCACAAGTATTGTAGTAGAGATGCGTTAAAATATAGGGAATGAGGATGACATAAAATAACTATGACTGAAAACATTTGGAATGACAAAACAACATGAATGACAACAAAACGAAGGCACCACTACTCAAATCTAAATAAATGAATGATCTTTATTAAGACCAAATAGCTTAAGGGTACCAAACTGCAATATATAATAATTTTCAGTCGAATTTAGCTCTATCATCAGTTTTTTGGTAGTTTGACCTATATATTTCATGTCACAGCATTTACAAATGATAATTTAAGTTACATTACAAGATTTACATGTAAAGAAATTATCAGTTGCAAAAGTAACATTAGGAAATGACACAGAATGGATATCCACTACCTAGGCACAGATGTTACAATTCTGGCATCTGCAATGAACTGTGCCAAAATGTTCAGAAACATTCGAAGTAGTAGAGATGTTAGAAGTAAATTGAATAGCCGGGTTAAAATTGTTGGAAACATTGATGAAGCAAGACAATTCCGCCTCAGTCATGTTCAGTAATACCTGTACTATTATCAATGTATATGAAAAATATTGAAAATGGGGCTTCATAGGTCTCCCAAACTTCCAAATGCCACATGAAGAGACAAGCAAACTTAGCCTTCTATCTTAATACCCATGTCATGAACACCACTCATCTAACACATGTACCCAATAATCTGATATTCTATGTGTCCATTGTAAAACTCCATGACTTTGTGCTTTGCATAAGTACCATTGTATATAGTTTTACTGCAGTCTCACTTATTATATTATATATTGTTTTATTTAGTAGAACAAAGTATTGACTTTTATTCACAAATAAGCTAGTTTTGTTTAGTAGAACAAAGTATTGACTTTTATTCACAAATGAGCTAGTTTTGTTTAGTAGAACAAAGTATTGACTTTTATTCACAAATGAGCTAGTTTTGTTTAGTAGAACAAAGTATTGACTTTTATTCACAAATGAGCTAGTTTTGTTTAGTAGAACAAAGTATTGACTTTTATTCACAAATGAGCTAGTTTTGTTTAGTAGAACACAGTACTTTTATTCACAAATTAGATGGTTTTATTTAGTAGAACAAAGTATTGACTTTTATTCACAAATGAGCTAGTTTTATTTAGCAGAATAAATATACTTAACATAATACATGCTATTTGGTCAGCTATTTTGTATCACAAATTTGATGCATCCTCATTTAAATGTAGTCAAACTAATACTTTAACCATGGAACTCTTGCTTTATTTATTAGTACTTCTACTCTTCATTGAGACAAGGCCCTAAGAAGGAAGATGCTGTATGTATCATGTGTCTACACAACACCACAGGGAGGCAATGTGACACTTGTACTAGCGGACACTTCCGCAAACTTCATGAACATAAAACTAAACCTTGTAGAGAGTAAGTGCTGGTTTTTCTAAGAGAGTAAGTTACTGTATCATTTCTGAGCATTAATTGCAGTTGACCAAGAAGTAGGATTGTGGGCAGGTAGCAAAAAAAGCTGATAAAATAGCTGGTAACCATTAAACCTGATGACATCCTGTAGGCAGTAAGAAATTCTTCATTTTTTATAGAGTTCAAAGGCACAAAAAGTGTAGGGGATTAATTTACTGTACTCAGGTATTCTCATACGAACTCAGCCACATTTAAAACAGCAACATGCTACCTGCTGAGTATTACTTAAAACACCTGACTCCATAAAAAAGCAACCTGCTACCTGCTGAGTATTACTTATAACACCTGACTCCATAAAAAAGCAACCTACTACCTGCTGAGTATTACTTATAACACCTGACTCCATAAAAAAACAAAGTGCTACCTGCTGAGTATTACTTATAACACTTGACTACATAAAACAGCAACATGCTACCTGCTGAGTATTACTTATAACACCTGACTCCATAAAAAAACAAAGTGCTACCTGCTGAGTATTACTTATAACACCTGACTCCATAAAAAAGCAACCTACTACCTGCTGAGTATTACTTATAACACCTGACTCCATAAAAAAACAAAGTGCTACCTGCTGAGTATTACTTAAAACACCTGACTCCATAAAAAAGCAACCTGCTACCTGCTGAGTATTACTTATAACACCTGACTCCATAAAAAAGCTACCTGCTGAGTATTACTTATAACACCTGACTCCATAAAAAAGCAACCTGCTACCTGCTGAGTATTACTTATAACACCTGACTCCATAAAAAAGCAACCTGCTACCTGCTGAGTATTACTTAAAACACCTGACTCCATAAAAAAACATGCTACCTGCTGAGTATTACTTATAACACCTGACTCCATAAAAAACAAAGTGCTACCTGCTGAGTATTACATATAACACTTGACTACATAAAACAGCAACATGCTACCTGCTGAGCATTACTTATAGCAATTGACTCCATAAAAAAGCTACCTGATGATTATTTTCTGATTGTGTAAATCTTGTAGTCTTGTATGTTTTTTTTGTGATGATGTAATTATTGTAGTCTTGTATTTTTTTGTGATAGTGTAATTATTGTAGAGTCTTGTATGTTTTTTTTTGTTATAATGTAATTATTGTAGTCTTGTATGTTTTTTTGTTTGGGGGTGATGAAGTAATGACTGTAGTCATGTCACATTATAATTACAGGAAAGTAGCAATTTATTCATCTTTGGTGACATAATAATTGTGTCCTCATTTTACAGGATAAAAGTATATGTAGTGATGTCTGTCTTCTTCTGCTTTTAATCTCGAGCTCATGCAGATTATCACGATGCAGTCAGAAAAATGTAATACGTTTTATCATGGTTTACAAGTTGGTTGTGATATCTGCCCCTTTCGGCCAGATGGAATCAGACTTTATTGTGGCTTATGGGTCACTTCATGAGTCACTCTATGGAGCAGCCAACTTCACTCCAAACCTTCGTAGTCACCTTGCCACGACATGCATGGCAGGTAACAGTGTTACTATTCTTTGCTCCCCGTTCGGGTTGTTTATTCTCACAAACTCCCGCTGAATCTCTCTTGTAGCAACACAATGATTTTACTAGATTTCAAGCAGGATGTAGACCAGAGAATGGAAATGCGTTGTCACCGTTTTATTTGCGCCAATGGCCCAACACATCTGTCATCAGCTGAAATGTGTGTCTAATTATGATATAAAGATTGTAGTAATATCTGCCTATACGGATATAATGTAAGTAACCATGTCTTTCTATGATGACAATACCAGAAGAATGTTTAATCCACCATGCAGTCAATTCCCTAGTCGCCCAGCAATAAATGGGTACTTGGACTTTCTGAGCCTGTGAAAAGTTTAAAACTATCTCTTGGCCTACTACCTACATTAACTATAAAAAATAACGTTACAATGTCTGCAAATCACTTTTAAAGTGGTAAATGAGGACCTTTTTTAAGCTCCACAGTTGTGGATTTTTGTGTGGAGTGCAATATTCCGTACATGACTACCTGATTATATTCATGACTATGCACTAGCATAGAGGAAATGTTTCTTACTGTATTAGTGCTCTGCTACTGACACTTTCAGATAGCTGGAAAGGACTGAGTACCTGTGGTGCACCCCGAGTGAGTATGTGCTGTTTATGATCAGTTTATAAACTTGTGACACTTCTCTTGTAAAATGGTAAATTTGTGACATATTTCACTAGCTATGTTACAGCAGATGAATCATTTTTCTCTTGTATCTGCAGATGCCATTGCAATGGACACAGTAACATGTGCCATATGGACACAGGGGAAAGTTGTCAGTGCAAAAACAACACCGAGACTAATTGTGAGTCTAAGGATGAAGCTGATTGCTGGGAGTATCAGGTAGCTATCTTCTTCGAGTCAAGAAGTATTCTGTATATAATGAATTGATAACACTAAGGATAAGTTAGTGCGTTATTGCTTCTTCTTTTGAGTCATGAAGTATTCTGTATATAACAAATTGATAACACTAAGGATAAGATAATGCGTTGTTACTTCTTATTTTGAGTCATGAAGTATTCTGTATATAAAAAATTGATAACACTAAGGATAAGATAATGCATTGTTACTTCTTCTTTTGAGTCATGAAGTATTCTGTATATAACAAATTGATAACACTAAGGATAAGATAATGGATTGTTACTTCTTATTTTGGGTCATGAAGTATTCTGTATATAACAAATTGATAACGCTAAGGATAAGATAATGCGTTGTTACTTCTTGAGTCATGAAGTATTCTGTATATAACAAATTGATAACGCTAAGGATAAGATAATGCGTTGTTACTTCTTGAGTCATGAAGTATTCTGTAAATAACGAATTGATAACACTAAGGATCAGATAATGCATTGTTACTTCCATTGCACAAAAACTAATAAATAAGTACAAATAATCAATGTAAAATAGATGTAAATAAAAAAAACTCAAAGAACATGGATGTTTTTTACATTGTGCCGAATAATTTCTTTAACGAGAAACAAACCAATTACATTATCTTATGCTTACTGTTATTATTTCCTATTTGTTACTTTGGCACTCCCCACTTTGTCAGTCATCATCTGGCCACTTTGTCAGTCATCATCTGGCCACTTTGTCAGTCATCATCTGGCCACTTTGTCAGTCATCATCTGGCCACTTTGTCAGTCATCATCTGGCACTTTGTCAGTCATCATCTGGCCACTTTGTCAGTCATCATCTGGCACTTTGATTATTAAATATATAGATGATGATGAAGATGAAGTAATCTCTTTAGTGAGTGGCAGCTCTTGACAGCCCATAGCCTTTCTGACAAAAAAAAACATAGGTCTTCCGTAGTTGAGTAACTGAAGGGACATCTAAACTTGAAGAAGATTTGCTGTCTCAATGGTTGTATTAGAGGGAGGTTTATAGATGCATGTTTAGTCTCGGAAGGGAGGCATCCTAGCAATATTCAAGGATCATCATGTTCTACCAGGAGCGCAACATACAATTCCAACTAGTTCATTATTCTTCTGTCAGATTTGTTGACCCATCTGTGGTAATGGTACACCTCATTGACACTATTCTGATGATGACACAGATTCATTGTGCAGATAAGGTTGTACGGGTATGCCAGATCATTGCAAATCAAAAATACCTCTTGATGGTGAATTGCGAAGGGCTTACATTCTCAAAGTAGGTAGGTAGTTAATGAATTTACTTCTCTTTTGGAGAGGCGTGTCCCTTTCAACCAGCAGACAAAGTCCAATTAGGTTATATCAGGACACACTACCATAAAATTAAATTAGAGGTAACAAAGACCCCAGAGTATTAATAGATGACTCTTCTTCACATTCTCAAAGTGGCCAAAAGGAGTGCTACAAGAACTCATTAAAAACTTCACTGAAATTATTAGAATTAGACCAAGGTACATGGGAAGAACTAGCACAGAATACAGCTACATGGTACTCTACAGTACATAAAGGCAGAACATCTTGTAAAAAGAGGAGACATTTGCTCCAGAATAAGGCTTATTAGCCATCAACAAACTCATAGTCAAGGACATAACTCTAACTGAATTTCGAAAGTGGCCGTAATGAATGGTCATTACTGTGATGGACGAACAACAACAATAATAATAAATAATATTGAAAACCACTGTGTAATGCTGAATAAAGCAAACACAATCTGATTAGCGTTTGTGAAAACAAATATCTTGTCCATAATAACCGTCCCTTGTTAGATACCACCCATTCTTTCATGGTTTTGTTATATTATTTTAATCATACGCAATCATGATTGATGAAGCTGCCTCTGCTACTTGTTAAGTATTATAGAACAATCAAATGAACTTGCTTTCTCTATTCCACCTAGTGTGCGCAGTGCAAAGAGTACTTCTTAGGTACACCTATCAATGGTCATCAGTGCTATCGTCAGATGAATGTAGACAGGGACTACTGCTTTGATCCAGAGACACAGAACAATTGTAACCAGTTTCCCAAGGCTCTTAAAATGGGCCGGACAGTGTTTTTTGCAGTGCAGCCCAAGTACTTGAATGTGGATATTAGAATTACTATTGATGTAACTATGGGAAGTAAGTCATTTCTACTTCATTCTAATTGTTTCCCTTGAGAAAGCAGTTAACTTGTCATGCTCCTAGTGTATTTCTCCATATAGTTTCTATAGTCTTAAATGTTGAATTGAGGACTAAGAAAAATGTTCTCTGACTGTAACTACTAACATGACATGACTCAGTCAGAAAATGTATATGAAATGTGCAGCTAATCATCATACTGATATCTGGAAAATACTTTGGTGGTCATGCATACATCCCCTCTCCCAAGCAGATCTCAAAGTATAATCATACTAATGATTATACTCCCATGGGCTCGCTCATTATACATATCCCTATTCTGTCTCTTTTCATGAATTGAGTCTACATTCCTCTGCTGTAGATAATATGAACCAGTTGGATGAAGGTTAGATAGATAAATGAATGAGTTAGTTGGCAAGCTCATAATAGAGAATGTGAACCAGTTTAATGAAGGTTAGATAGATAAATGAATGAGTTAGTTGGCAAGCTCATAATAGAGAATGTGAACCAGTTTAATGAAGGTTTTCACTCTTAAGCCACATAGGAAAAATCTTTAGCAAGATGCTAGAGAGAAGGGTGCGCTCATATACAGAATCACAGCTTAACAACACGCAATTGGGCTTTTGGAAAAATAAAAGCTGTGCAGGTGCAATCTTCGCCCACAAATAACTTTCAGAAAGAGCGACAGAACATAACCAAGATTTATATTTGGCTTTCGTGGACCAAGAGAAAGCTTTTGACAGAGTGGATAGAGCACAATTATGGATAACATTACAGACATATGGAGTTCCCCAACATCAGATAGCCTATGTCAGAGCATATACGCCAATAGTCAATGCACAGTAAGAACAAGCACAGGTACATCAGATAATTTCCAAATTCACTCGGGAGTGAGACAGGGATGTGTACTGTCTCCTCTATTGTTCATAACATAATTAGATCACATCTGCAAAGTAGCAAAGACAATGGAAGAAAACAATCTGAAGGATAACTTAAACGAATTGCTATTTGCAGATGACCAAGTACTAGTAGCATCATCAGAAGAGCAATTACAAAGGCGAATATACATATAACAACAAACATGCCAAACCTTTAACATGAAGATAAATATAGAAAAGACCGAAATAATAAAGATAGGAAGAACAGAAAGAAACACCAATATATATATATATATATATATATATATATATATATATATATATATATATATATATATATATATTGGAAATAACAGACTTAACCAAGAAAATAGAATTCACATACTTAAGAAGCAATATAACAACAGACGGCAAGAACAGAAAATACATACACAATAGATGCAGTAAAGCAAACTAAGCCCTAGGGCAAATGACACCAATCTTCAGAAACAAATACGTAGATTTAAACACCACAATTACACTATTCAAAACTATTATTATGCCAATGCTGTGCTACCAATGCCAAAAATGGATAACGACAGCACAAGACAAATGTAAACTTGTGACAGCTGAAATTACATGCATACACAGAATCCTAGGAATATCACTAAGAGACAACCGATTAAATGGTTTGCACACATCAGCAGACTGCCATCAGACAGCATACCACAAAAAGGTATACTACACAGATACAGTGAAGGCAGACCTAGAAGTCGACCACAAAATGATGGACCACCGGAATAAAAGAGCCGACAAATTCCACAATATACTCAGCACACACGAGGGCAATCTCCAGAAAACTCTTCTGTCCCTGACGCCGAAATGCAATAAAGAAAGGGTTCAGTTACGGTTAGATAGACAAATGAATACATTAGCAAGTTAAAAAAGAAGTGGGTGATTCTTCAACGTGACGTGCCGCCTTTGAAATAAAGATTGGCTGCAATGAACTTCCATTTTGGAAGTTACATTTTGAATACTATCTACAGAATATATATGGGAATGCCCCCAGTGCTGCGACCCCTGTTCTAATCAAGAATCTGTCATCTTTAACAACAATATTGGCATATTACAAGACAATGTCATAGCTATTCTAATTACTTTCACATTTTTAAGGTTTTTATGTGAAGAACATTTATATAACAGAATCAATTTTCATGTGTGGAAGTGGATCTTGGTCAATCAGCAGAATAGTAAGAAAGTATGAAGTTATGTGGAAACAATAGACATATGGTTCTATAGAAGAGTGATGAGACCTCTATAGACAAAGGCGTAATGAAGTTATCGAAATTAATTCACACACAAAAATTGCTACTAACATCAGAAGCACACATTCTTTGATAATTCATGTATGTATGTGTGTGTAAAAACAGCACACAGAGAGAGAAGAAAGAGATATCTAACTTCACTGTGCACTACTCATTTACATTAATGGTATCACTATATCCCATGAATTGTGGGTATTTAGTAAGGATATGTGCGGAGTCAATGATGCAACAATATTTATGCAAAAATATTACTGCTCATGTTAATTATGTTTTGGGAAAATTGGTTCATAGCACCATTAAGTTATTTCTACAATATATGCTGGAATTTGTGCTCCAGGAAACCTCAGCACACATTTTCAAATGACATCTTTCATAAATTTACCTCCATTATTGAACAGTAATTCCCACCACAAATACTCTTTGTTCAGTGGTTAGCAACATTTGTGATCAGCGGATAAGTTAAATTACCTACAGCTAACAGTAATTATACCCTGGATAAGGAAATGACATAACTATCAATGGTGTCATATTGAGAACATATTTTTTGTATAAATTTCAGAGCCCAGCTTTATAGAAAACTAGTATTTGCATATATATATATGTATATATTGTCTGTTGTCCCCAAGTTAACGATGATTGATCGTATTCACACTTCCGTTAAGTGTAGGGGTGGGAACTTCAGCTGTCGTTCCAGGGCCAGATGAGTCAACACGGTTGTATTAAGTCCATGTTTGTGCAAGGCTATCTTGATGGGTTTTTTTCAACCGTTTTCTTGATCTACCTTTGACCTTATGTCCGGATATTCTTTTTTTTTATATGCTCTTATTGGTATTTGGTTTCTAATATAGGTGGATACATAATTCTTGTTTTGCTTCTTGCCTGATGACTGTGTTTGATTTAAAGTCTGACCAATGGATGTTCAGTAGTTTTCTAAGACATTTGTTTTCAGAAGTGTTTAGTCTGTGTTTGATGTTGCTTTCCAACTTTCACATCCATATATTCAACAGAGTGGTGGTATAAAAATTGTAGATATTATCTGTCTTTTGATTTCCATCCTGATCTTTGGGTGAAGAAATAATGGTGAAAGTTGGTAGGCCTCTCTCTCTCTCTCTCTCTCTCTCTCTCTCTGTGTGTGTGTGTGCATGTTGAAATGTAGTTGTCTTTGTCCTGCTACAAGAGTGATCCAGCATGAGTTTGCAGAAGATTTTAAAAAATTACACTTATTTCATGTTTCTAAAACCTAGATCAACAATGTTTTTAAATATTTTTTGCAGGTGCAGATGTTTTTATCTCCAACAAGAAGGACACCTTCCAGGTATTTGTGGACAATAAATTCTGGCTGCATAATATTTACCTGGATAAATTATATGCTTCTGGACGAGCAGGGCTGGCACGTCGAAGCATCATGGAAAATATCAACATTGGCGACTTAGATGATGAGGCTATTCGTGAAAAATTGCAACTTCATGAGAGTGGTTCTGTTCTTATTAGCGAAAGTGTCCCTGATTACTTGAAGCTTAAAGAAGGGGACACTGAATATTATAAGATGGCACAGTTTGAGAGCTTAGAAAAGGCTGATGCAAAGGCCAGAAGTAAAGGAACATGGAACAAAAAGAAAGCTAATGGAACAGATGATACTGAGACACAGTCTGATGAAGTGGCTAGTAGCAATAGTTATGATGATACAGCAGATGACAGTGATGAAATTGAAAGAAAGAAGGACAAGATAGAGGCTTTCAGTAATGGAGATTATCTGAAGAAAACTCGCAAAACACACTCTCAGACCCTTGGAGCAATGTCTAAAGCCGATATGCATAGACTGTTTATAGAAAATATTGTAGAATTCTTTGAAAAAGTTGATCAGAAAACTGGTTTAGTCTCTGAAACCGTGCTGCAAAAGTATCTCACCAACCACAGAAATCTGACTGCAGCAAAGAAACGCTACAGAAGAGGTCTTACTGTGACAGACTCCAAGAAAGAAAATAAAATGAATGGAATTGCAAGCGGCATCAAAATGGGAGAAATAAATGCAGGGGAGCTAAACACGTATATAACTGTTGGCCAACAAAATAGTGTGTTAGTTGTTCGAGATGTGAGATTTCGTTTAGTGATAACGTTACCAAGAGACCAGCATGACCTACGTTCTTCTCGTTTTTACATTATCGTACGGTCACGAGGCGGAAATGCAGACAATGTAACTTATGGCAATCTCTACTTCAGACAAGACCAGCCACACATTGATCTTTTTGTATTTTTCTCAGTGTTTTTCTCATGCTTCTTCCTGTTCCTGGCTGTCTGTGTCATGTTGTGGAAAATGAAACAAACATTTGATGCTCGTCGATCTCGTCAGATGCGCGAACGGGAAATGGAATGCATGGCATCACGGCCCTTTGCTAGAATTCTAGTATTGGTAGAGCATGATGAACAAGTATATTTTTCTCTCACATCTGGCTTTGTTCGGCCAAGATCTCGCCTTGGCCGCCATCAA
Source organism: Meghimatium bilineatum (assembly GCA_034231615.1). NCBI lineage: Eukaryota > Metazoa > Mollusca > Gastropoda > Stylommatophora > Philomycidae > Meghimatium > Meghimatium bilineatum. The sequence continues at coordinate 24,506,031 of CM067307.1, forward strand.
AACCGAAATCAGTATTATAACAATAATGACATTAATGCTGTTTCAATATTGCCTCCAGCAAGAGAACTTGGAGTTTTGCCTATTGCAATTGAACCCACAGAAGATGGCTTAGCTGCTGTTGGTACTGTATTATTCCAGTTGCCAGGTGGAGCCACTGCGCCATCACATTTATGCTTGGGGTCAGCCCTGACTACAAAAATAATCACACCAGCTGTTACTCAGAAATCAACAACACTCCGGAGAAGAACAAGTGCTTCATCGTGTTGATAGCTTCATCTGCGCAAACTGTAGCCAATCATCTCTAACAATATCGAACAGTAAAACTTTGACTTCATCGATACCTCACATTTGTCTCAGATCTGAAATACTTTATGTAAAAATTGTCTTTTTTAAATCACAAGCGTCAAGGGGCATGGGAATCTTCCAAGCCATATTTTTACCGTTACTTAGCTTTTTAATATTGTTGTTGTTATGTGTTTTTGTTTTCTTTATACCAAGGTTGTTCATATTTGACTTGTACTGTTTCTACATTACATTATTGTATTGTTCACAATTTGTTATAATGAACATTTCACCCATATCATTTAGATTTTATGAAGTGCTAAGTATACCATTACGATGGTAACCCATGTTGGTAAGAACTAATATGGCATTTTGCAGGGCATTCAAGACAAACATTATGACTGTGTTTTATTGTTTGTGTGGAAAGCATGAATGAAACTCATGACAAACCTTGATATTGTGACAAAAGAGACATTTGACAATATTGTGTTACAAGACATTTGAGAGTGTTGCAAGAATTTGGCATGACATTTGACAAAATATTAACACAAAATTTGACAGAATATTGACAGATCATTTGACAGTACTATAAGTCATTTAACAATATTGTGCCAAGAGATATTTGACAATATTGTAACAGAAGACATTTTACAATAGTGTTACAAGAGTTTGACAATATTGTGACAAGATATTTGACAGAATATTGACAAGTCATTTGACAATATTGTGCCAAGAGACATTTTACAACAATACTACAAGACATATGACAGTATTGTGACGAGACATTTGTAAAAATACTCTGCTATGTCACTGTAGTTAACATAACTCTAATGGGGTAACGGCTCATTAGGTTTGCAAGGAACAAGCAGTGAAGAAGAGAAATTATTTCAAACTCCATTTATTAGACAGAACTACAAGCTCTCAGATTAAAACTGCATTTTTTCCTTTGGGATTGTGTACTTTAAAAAAATGTAAAGAAAACTTTAATCAGGCAGAATTACATGCTCAAAATTGTTACTGAAAATATTGCACTAGTCTGCTGAATGCAAAATGAATGCATTACTGAAACGTGTTCTGATTGGTTGAAGTTAGTTTGACAAGCCACTGCTATGTTAGTTTTTAAATTGTTGTTTGTATATTAATTTGCATTGTTAGCTACTTTCATCATTATTGTACAGTTTTTCTTCATCTCTAGTAATTGTGTTCATAGCAACCGTCACAGTAGACAGATATGGTGCCATTTTTTCCCATATGTAAAACAAACTCAAAGATTTCTTATGCATTTCTATGCATATTCTGTACATCATTTTCATATTTTCTATGAATGTTCTCTTTTCACTTCATCCAAGGAGGTGAATAATTTATAAACTAATTTACAATATTTGTTGTATGAAATTTTTGTGGCATTCTGATTGTGTGCAATTTAGCATTGTAAGTTGAGAACAGTAATAATTTGCCAGTTTTTGATGCAATTTGAACCCATTCAATCCCTTAGCGGCCGAAATCGTTGGCTATAAATACATTACTGAAGTGGCTGTTCATGTCGGATTGACACGCAGTTATTTTGGTTGATGTCTGTTACCATTTCCATGTGAATAGACATGCTAAATTTAGCGCTGACATGATTACCGGTAATGGCAGCTGCCAGTGTTGTTTTCCGATTGTTTCTAACATTTGTCATTTCAGAACAGCGTTAGGTTTATTGTGACATTCAATTTTTGTCAAAACTTGATAAAATGGGGACCTACTTATGATTCAGATGATGATGATGACACACAGTTTTTAAATGGAATTCTAGAGAATGTGAATAAATCAGATTTTGATGTAGTAGTAGTTTAATAAACTTATAATATCATGGAAGGATAAAATCAGAAACTCAGATATTATAAACACACTGAATATTCCAGAGTGTTGGTTACTAAACACAATAACAAAAAGAAAACTACGCCTGTTTGGTCATATAAAGAGACATAACTGTTTAGAAAGACAAATAATGGAGGGAAGAGGACCTTGGAAGAGGAGAAGGGGCAGACCAAGAAGACGATGGACTGACAACATTAAAGATAACATGAATACATCGCTAGAAAATGCAAGCCACATCGCCCAAGACAGAGAGAGGTTCGGAGAGTTCATTGGGAAGACAATGTTCTGGAAGGAATACGTCACATGACACAGTAGTTTAATATCTAGTAGGCCTAGTTGAAATTAGCAACGATCTGTAGTGTAGGCCTAATTGATGATGTGCTTGTCACCCCCCACTCCTTAGTCCTAGTAATGATTGAGAATAGTCAACACAGCTGATCTATGTCAATATTGATCAATTTCACAAGAAATCTGGTCCTGCAAACGGCATTCATCCAGATTATTCTGCTTTGATCACGACTAGGCATATCTTTCAGTATTTCTTTGTGTCATTCGTGCACAGAGCTAACCAATGCAGGTATCAAAGTTTTCAGAAAAACGTGGTCCGTTTTGGAAACCTGTTTCACTAGATATCTAGGGCTTTCTTTATGTGAACTAGGCCTATATGTTTGGAGTAGTTAACAGTTACAGACTGTTGTTGTCGGGCTGTGCAAGGGAGACTGCTTTGCAGCTTCCATTTGAACATTTAGCAGCAGACAAGTTGACACAAGTAAATGAAGCCGACGTGAAACTGATCTTACATGACATTCTCAAAGTTATGTTCACAGATCAGTACCTCTTCCCGTTATCAGATAATCAGACTTTGAATCAGTATTCAACCCCTGCAATCTTATCCATTTAAGCTGGAAAAAAATTTGGTTAAGTTTCCACTTCTATGTGAGGTGACTATTACAGAATGTTGTCTTCACTGCCACTTTGTAAGCCTCACAGTTCTGGGCAAGCTTTCTTGATTTTTCCAGTGTTATACAGTTGAATCATCTTATAACAACTTGGTCCGGACTGACAAAATATGTATGTAATAACAGAGATTCACCATATAGAGTACAAACAATATAGATTAAATATAATTGTTGATTTTGAAAATTGTTGTTATATAGGGAAATATGTTATAAAAGAATGCGCTATAGAGTGATAACACTGTATTACTATTTGGACATCAATCAAGACATGAAAGATTTCAAATCAAACGACATACAAAGGAGAGGAGACAAAACAAGAATATGTGATGAAATTCATCAGAAAATGTCGCTGGACATACATCTGCCACATACTTAGAATGAAGGAAGACAGAATTTCATGACAAGCCTTCATATGGACACCAGACGGGAAAAGAAAACAGGGAAGACCAAAAACAACGCTCAGAAGAACTGTTATGAATGAACTAAAATCAACAGGCATTAATGCACAAGACCTGCAATCCTTGGCAACTGACCGACAGGCATGGAGAACTATGACATCTGCCCTATGTGCCAAACTTGGCAAAAGAGGATCTGACTATTTGGACTGTGTAAGATCCAATCCTGAGATCAATGACTTGGTTCAATACACCTTACATGTTATGATGTCATATTTTGTGAGTGTTTAAAATTTATTAGTGCTGTAGACCAGTGCATTTTCATGAGTTTCAAGCATGGTCACTGAATATTGCAGGATATTGGAATAATGCTTGCAACAGACAGATAAACATAATAGACATGTGAAAAGACTGGTAAACAACAACTAAGCTGGTACTGTGAACCGCTACACTCTGACAGTTTTTTTTTATGTGGAGTCAAGACATCAACAAATAAGTTCAGTTGATGACATTCTCCCATGCCACAGTGATAACCCATCCAGCAACTTCTCTGTTTATCTTCCCATCACCTCTCCACTAGATTTTTCCGGTGGTTACTATAATTCCTGCTCCATGGTAATTTTAAATAAATATTTTAAAAGATAGAAATCCTTATGAATGGTTATGTTGAGCTAGACATCTTCTGTGTTAATTTTCAAACTCACTTTAGCAGGATGTATTCTGTAGAATGGAAAAAGTGTGTCATGGCTGCATCGTGTGTCATGACTGCATCGTGTTACAGTTTAATGATATACTGCGATATCTGTACCTTTCAGCCTGACACATCTGACGTCAGCATGAGTTTTTGTGTAAATGAACAGTCTTTGGAATGTCAGAGAAAGTGAATGTATAGATACCCTAGATTAGTAAATGAACAGTCTGGCTACCCTTGTTATGTATTTTCATCCAAAAAAAGCTCTTTATATTTCCTTTTTTGAATGTGTGGAGTAAATCATTTATCAAATAACAATGCTTGTTCTAAATGTGATATTTCATTACGTTATTATTTTGCCCCTTTTTTTGTATTCAGTTATTTCCTATTGTTCAAATTTGAGTCACATTATAAACAAACAAATCTCATATGTTGATAATAAATTTGTTATTTTGTTCATTCAGTTGCTTATCCACTTATGTTGATGAAGCATACATTGCAATAAAAAAAAGAAAGGATAAATTTATCATATTTTTGCAAAATTTCATTCACAGAAATTATATATATATATATATATATATATATATATATATATATATATATATATATATATATATATATATATATATATATATATATATATATATATGCGTATTTATTTATCTGTATGATATGTCTATGATCATATTCAGTAAACCTTATATGTATAATGTACTTAAAGAACTGAATATTATTAATGTACGTTATGTTTGGACTAGTTATGGTTTGTTATGTTATATGTGTTGAATCAAATGAAAAAAAATATGTTCATTTATTATTTATTGTTTTGCAAGCACAACCAAAAATTGTGTATTTGGTTGTAAATGGATTTTTTTTGTACTTCAAGATGGGAATCAAGAATGCACTAATAAGGACAATCTCTATATTATTTCTTGCCAGGTGTATCTGGTTGCATTGAAGACATGAAGTTTGCCGACTGTGTGGTCTAAAGTGACGAACATTAATACCACCAAATGTTTGCCAACAGTGTGGTCTAAATTGACCAACATTAATACAGTGGAATCTCATTATAACAACTTGGTCCGGACCAAAAATAATGTGTTTGTAGTAACAGGTATTCACTATATACAGTTCAAACAATATAGAATAAATATAATTTGAGATTTTGAAATGTTGTTAAATAAGGAATTATGTTATAACAGAATGTGCTATAGAGAGATTCTACCGTATCACCAAATGGTCGTGGACTGTGGTCTAAAGTGACCATCAGATAGTTGCAGATTTTTATGTGATTAGATGCTTGGATACAAAATAGGGGAATCCATCTACGTGCACACAGATCCCCTCTGAGTAGGAAGCTTCTTCGGAATCACATTGTTTACCATTGAGAGATGGAATCTTCTGGAGCACATTGTTTACCGCTGAGAGGTAGATTCTTCTGGTTTTCAAAAATAATCTCGAAACATCCACATTATACATATAATTTCTAGAGAAACTGCCACATTATACATATAATTTCTAGAGAAAAAGGCCACATTATACATATAATTTCTAGAGAAAAAGGCCACATTATACATATAATTTCTAGAGAAATGACCACATTATACATATAATTTCTAGAGAAACAGCCACATTATACATATAATTTCTAGAGAAACAGCCACATTATACATATAATTTCTAGATATACACCCACTTCATGCATAGGAAACAGGAGCTGGTAATTCCTGGGGATAAAAACAAACCAAATAATAAATTTATCTGTTATGCACATGTTTCTTGTTTCTTTATCTGGATCCCAAAACACCCCCCTCTCCTTATCTACAGGCTTGGTTGTCAATAAGGTGAAGTTTTGCATTGTTGATAATCATAATATACTTTACTTGCTAATTCCAGATATTGCTTACAGATGATATTTTATGAATCACTGGAGGCACGCAGTAATGATATTTTAAGAATCACTGGAAGCACGCAGTAATGATATTTTAAGAATCACTGGAAGCACGCAGTAATGATATTTTAAGAATCACTTGAAGCACACAGTAATGATATTTTAAGAATCACTGGAAGCAAGCAGTAATGATATTTTAAGAATCACTGGAAGCACTCAGTAATATTTTATGAATCACTGGAAGCAGATGGTAATGATGTTTTGTGAATCATTGGAAAACACATAAATACATACCTAAAGGCATACAAATACAAACCTAATATCATAGTTTACATAAGCCTCATTAAACAATCCTGACATCAAAGTTCACATAAGCCTCATTAAACAATCCTGACATCAAAGTTCACATAAACCTCATGATATAAACCTAACATCAAAATTCACACACATCTAAAATTAAGACCAATCCTCAAAGTTCACATATGCCTGATAATAAACAATACAAACTTAACAACATAGTTCCCATACATCTAAAATTAAAGACCAATCCTCAAAGTTCATCCGTCAATCAACGTTTACCATCAACTTAACTGAGATGATGATATCACCAGTGTGCCCAGCTGTGACTAGTGAGTGCTATGGTTGCCTAGAAATTTTTACCACATTGAGTATGTGTGGCACTCAATGTCAATAGACAATAGAGTGTGTGTGGCACTCAATGTCAATAGACAGTAGAGTATGTGTGGCACTCAATGTCAATAGACAGTAGAGTATGTGTGGCACTCAATGTCAATAGACAATAGAGTGTGTGTGGCACTCAATGTCAATAGATAATAGAGTATGTGTGGCACTCAATGTCAATAGACAATAGAGTGTGTGTGGCACTCAATGTCAATAGACAGTAGAGTATGTGTGGCACTCAATGTCAATAGACAGTAGAGTATGTGTGGCACTCAATGTCAATAGACAATAGAGTATGTGTGGCACTCAATGTCAATAGACAATAGAGTGTGTGTGGCACTCAATGTCAATAGACAGTAGAGTATGTGTGGCACTCAATGTCAATAGACAATAGAGTGTGTGTGGCACTCAATGTCAATAGACAATAGAGTATGTGTGGCACTCAATGTCAATAGACAATAGAGTGTGTGTGGCACTCAATGTCAATAGACAGTAGAGTATGTGTGGCACTCAATGTCAATAGACAATAGAGTGTGTGTGGCACTCAATGTCAATAGACAATAGAGTATGTGTGGCACTCAATGTCAATAGACAATAGAGTATGTGTGGCACTCAATGTCAATAGACAATAGAGTATGTGTGGCACTCAATGTCAATAGACAATAGAGTATGTGTGGCACTCAATGTCAATAGACAATAGAGTATGTGTGGCACTCAATGTCAATAGACAATAGAGTGTGTGTGGCCGCAGTCATGTAGAACATTAAGCAGCTCTTGCCTTTCTTCTAGTACATTTTTGTTGTGCAGCATTCTGTCTGAGGTTCTCTGCACCTGCTGCACCACTCTTGATTCTGTGACGCCAGTCAGATCTGTCTTGTGAAAGACTCTTCCATGAGTTTGTGCCCTGTTGAAGTGAATATGTGATGTCTTAAGAATGTCTTCTGGGCTTGCCTGAGCCAGTCTGGAGTTCTCCATATAACAGCCTTTTTGTTGTTAGGTGATCTGTCGTGGACCATGTGTCCTGCCCAGCGTGTCTATACACTCATCATCATTATCGCCTATGTGTTGCCGGGGCCCGTAAGGGGAGCAAAGAATAACAACACTTTACCTTCCACGCATGTCGTAAAAGGCGACTAAGGAGCTTATGGGATGGAGTTGGCTGTCCAATCCCATATAGGGTCAGTGACCCAAAGCCATGCTGAAGTCGGAAGTGTCAGGCCGAAAGGCGCAGATATCGCAGTAATGCTGTAAACCATGACACAACGCATTCCGTTCTCCGGACTACATCCTGCTAATCTGCAGGAGTTTGAGAACGAACGAAGAAGAAGATCATCATTATGTGTGCTTCTACAGAATTAGATTTCATCAGTACCTCACTCTCTGGTATTTTATCCCACTAATGGCTGTTATCTTATGAAGGCAGCTTAGGTGTGAATGGTTTAGTCTTCTAGCATGTCCATGTTGCACAGGCATAAAGAATTGATGATTCTACTACTTCTTGGTAAATCGTGTGTTTTTGGGACCTTCTATCCCATGCATTTTTGTAGTCTTCTAAATGCTAATGTGGCATTAGCATTTGCTATTCTGTTGTTCATCTCAATGTCACTGTTTACAGCGTGTCAGAGAGTGCTGCACAGGTAAGTGAAACTAATGACTGTTTTCGGTTCTTCTTTTATTTTTATACCAGGATTAATACGTGAATTGTTTGGTGTGGGTTAGTACATGAGCTCTGTTTTCTTTGCGTTCATGGTCTTCTTCTCGTTCACAGTTTAGAATGTCAGATTTTCTTGATAAATGATGCTGTATTTGTGTTGATGGTGAAACGAAAGTTGTCGCAGGATTCAACAAATTGACTTTGGGTGTTCTATAGTGTACTGTCAACTACATAGAAAAGTTCCCTGACCATCGTTTACATATGCCTAAAAATACAGCCCTAACATTATAGTTCACATCTAATAATACAGTCCTAACATTATAGTTCACATCTAATAATACAGTCCTAGCATTATAGTTCACATCTAATAATACAGTCCTAGACTAATAGTTCATATACGGTACATCTAACATTATAGTTCACATACATCTAATAATACAGTCCTAACATTATAGTTCACATACATCTAATACTACAGTCCTAACATTATAGTTCACATCTAATAATACAGTCCTAGACTAATAGTTCATATACGGTACATCTAATAATACAGTCCTAGACTAATAGTTCATATACGGTACATCTAATAATACAGTCCTAGCATTATAGTTCACATCTAATAATACAGTCCTAGACTAATAGTTCATATACGGTACATCTAACATTATAGTTCACATACATCTAATACTACAGTCCTAACATTATAGATCACATACATCTAATACTACAGTCCTAGCATTATAGTTAACATAATGTGGCAAAATCCGTATCAATACAGAAGATCCATACTAGTTTATACCTATGCATAGTTCACAAAGGCCTAAGTATCAGTAGTGCAATTAAGAACTTCACATATTGTTACATCCTCAACATCACATTATTGTGTGACATTAAACATGTTCAATCACATTATTGTGTGACATTAAACAATCACATTATTGTGTGACATTAAACAATCACATTATTGTGTGACATTAAACAATCACATTATTGTGTGACATTAAACTTGTTCAATCACATTAACATAGACAGTATCATAGGTGTCAACTAGTACGGAATTTCCGTCTTAATATTTATTTATTTTTTTAGATTTTAATGCTGACGTTTTTATTGAAATGCGGAAATAAATTGTTAAAATGACAAAAAAAAATAAGTTGTCAACTATGCAGTACTGTATTACTTCTATTTTTGGTAATACAGTGTAATCCCGTTATAACAACTTGTCCAGATCGACAAAATACTTATGTAATAACATAAATTCGCTATATTCAGTACAAGCAATATAGAATAAATATAATTGGGGATTTAAAAAATGTTTTGTTATATATATGGAAATTAGTTATAAAAGAATGCACTATAGAGGGTTTATACAAATTCTACATCTATTGTATATTAATGTATTACTCAGAAACATAGACAAATAAACAAACTATTAGAAGACATTCTTCTTCTTCTTCTGCGTTCATTCTCAAACTCCTGCAGATTAGCAGGATGTAGTCTGGAGAACGGAATGCGTTGTGTCATGGTTTACAGCACATTAGAAGACATAATTGATGACTTTGACATGTGGATATATAGAAGAATAGGGAGAACATCATGGAAAGAGAAGAAAACAGAGAGGTTCTAACAACACTTAATATGAAGAAAGAATTATAATTAAAGGAAATGGGGATCAAGGAAATAAAATATTTTGGACACATTAAAAGACCCTGTTGAAGACCTTACTTGAGGGTAAAGTCGAAGGGAAGCGAGCAAGAGGTGGGCAGAAATACAGGTGGGATAATAATATCGCAAGATGGACAGGTTACAGTCTAGCATAGTGCACCACAAAAACAAGAGACAGGATTTTGGAGGTCTGTTGCAGCCAACCTCAGTTGCAGAGACAGCACTTGATGATGATGATGATGATAAAGGGATTCCACTGGTAGTCAATTCTTTGTTCTAACAGGAGATATTGGAATGCCCTTCTTGTCCAAATAAATATCTTTGCTCTTAAGTTGCGGTGGTGGTTTGAAATCAAAATCAAAAGTTGTCCATATCTTTCTGGATAAGAAAAGTAACACTGTAATATGCTATGTATATCATAAGAGGTGACTAAGGAGGTTTAAGTTTTTGATTGGCTATGCCTGCTGTAGAAGTTGAGATTTAAAAAGTTAATTCTTCTTCTGTATTCATTCTTAAACTACTGTAGATTAGTAGAATGTGGTCAGGAAATGAGGTGTATCATGGTTTACAGCTGGGCCGCAATATCTACACCTTTCTTCCAGACATACCCGACTTGAAGCATGGCTTCTAGGTCACTTGGACCCCTCTATAGCATAGGACAGTAAACCCACACTCAATATCTCCTTAGTCATCTCTTACAACGTGCATGGCAGGTTTATGGTGCTGCTATTCTCATTCCCCTTTTGAGATACAAACACATGATAAATTCTATGCTGAAGTTGAATGTCTTAGGTCCATATCAATAGCTATTACAGTCAAGCTGTAAATCACAACACATTCCTTTCTCCATACTACACCCTGCTAACCAGCTGGAATTTGAGAACAAACTAGAAATATATTTGAGAAAGAAGTTTGGTACAACTTTGAGTTTGATCTGTGCCTGACAACTGTTTGAACTTGACCCAGGATTGTTTTTTAAGTAGTCAACCTTTAAGAAGTTTTAAAATGTTATAAAAAATCATGGATTTAAAAATGTGGCATTACCAACCACACTTGACCATCGCAAGACTTGACCATCACAATACTAACCACACTTGACCATTGCAAGACTTGACCATCACAATAGACTGATGAGAATATGTTTATCAACTAACGGAGAACTGGAAGTGTCATTCATCGAACGGAGAACTGGAAGTGTCATTCATCGAACGGAGAACTGGAAGTGTCATTCATCGAACTGAGAACTGGAAGTGCCATTCATCAAATGGAGAACTGGAAGTGCCATTCATCGAACGGAGAACTGGAAGTGCCATTCATCGAATGGAGAACTGGAAGTGCCATTCATCGAACGGAGAACTGGAAGTGCCATTCATCGAACGGAGAACTGGAAGTGTCATTCATCGAACGGAGAACTGGAAGTGCCATTCATCGAACGGAGAACTGAAAGTGCCATTCATCGAACGGAGAACTGGAAGTGTCATTCATCGAACGAGAACTGGAAGTGTCATTCATCGAACGGAGAACTGGAAGTGTCATTCATCGAACGGAGAACTGGAAGTGTCATTCATTGCGCAATTGCAGATATCAATATAAGGTAGTATGCAGGGAAACGGAACAACAATAGTGCTTACGTAGAGTACAGGTTTTCGAAGCGTCTTAGTGATAATTTTTGTCTTAGTGATAGTCCGTCTTAGTGATAATTTTTGTCTTAGTGGTATTCCGTCTTAGTGATAATTTTTGTCTTAGTGATAATTTTTGTCTTAGTGATAGTCCGTCTTAGTGATAATTTTTGTCTTAGTGGTATTCCGTCTTAGTGATAATTTTTGTCTTAGTGATAATTTTTGTCTTAGTGATAGTCTGTCTTAGTGATAATTTTTGTCTTAGTGGTATTCCGTCTTAGTGATAATTTTTGTCTTAGTGATAATTTTTGTCTTAGTGATAATTTTTGTCTTAGTGGTATTCCGTCTTAGTGATAACTTTTGTCTTAGTGATAATTTTTGTCTTAGTGATAGTCCGTCTTAGTGATAATTTTTGTCTTAGTGGTATTCCGTCTTAGTGATAATTTTTGTCTTAGTGATAGTCCGTCTTAGTGATAATTTTTGTCTTAGTGATAGTCCATCTTAGTGATAATTTTTGTCTTAGTGATAATTTTTGTCTTAGTGATAGTCCGTCTTAGTAATAATTTTTGTCTTAGTGATAGTCCGTCTTAGTGATAATTTTTGTCTTAGTGATAGTCCGCCTTAGTAATAATTTTTGTCTTAGTGATAGTCCGTCTTAGTAATAATTTTTGTCTTAGTGATAGTCCGTCTTAGTGATAATTTTTGTTTTAGTGATAGTATGTCTTAGTGATAATTTATGTTTTAGTGATAATTCATCTTAGTGATAATTTTTGTCTTAGTGATAGTCCATCATGTTCAAGTGAAATTGCAGGCAGACTCAAAGGAGATTGGAGTACCTATGAATGTGTGCAGTGATGATGCTCTGATGATTAACTTTAATCTTCGCTAGCAGTACACCACATCATCATCTTCAGACTCTGTGCCGGCTGACATAGGGGATCATAGATCTCCATAACTCTATTTCCAGGATTGTAGTTGATTGTTTGCCATGCCACAGTGTCACACTATCTAATATTTTCTCATGCTGTCATCCTCAATCTATTTTGCCTTAAATCTTCTCAGTTGTAACTTTGTTCTCCAGGCCACCCTGTCTCATATCACGACCAAAAGGTAAAGTTTGTCTCTTTTTGGTATTATCAAGTAACCCCTGTCTCACATTCATCTTTCAACAGCTCTTCGTTATTTTTTCTATCTGTCCGTGGTACTCTCAGCATTTTCCTATAGAACCACATCTCTGTTGTCTCTAATCTTCCACTATCCTGTTTATTTGTTTCCAAGACACACATCCATATGTTAAAATCAGAATTGCACAGTTATAACAAATTTTCTTCCTCACCTCTATAGCAGAACAAGTATTTTTGGTGTCTAGTAAAAGTAAAAAAAAGTAAAGTAACCCATAGCATTTATTAATGCCGTAGGGGTGTGATATGTTAGCGATCTCACATTTCAGAAGCTCTGCAAATGAGGGCGGTAGCCATCTCCTCTCCCTCGCAGTCTTTAATTCCCAGATTAATCCGGTACCCATTTACGGCTTGGTCAACCCTGGAGCCGTTGCGATCTGAAAAACATTTCCGCCTCAACTGGGGAATAAACCCAGGACCACTCATATGTGAAGCCAGTGCGCTAACGCGGCTCCCTATTTGGTGCCTGCATAATTTTGAATACCTATACAGTGGAATCATGTTATAACAACTTGGTCCGGACCAACAAAATGTTTATGTAATAACAGAAATTTGCTATACACAGTACAAACAATGTAGAATAGATATTGAGAATTTTGAAAAGTGTTGTTGTAAAGGGAAATTTGTTATAAAAGAATGCGCTATAGAGGGATTCCACTGTATTATTCTTGTAGGCATACTAAGGTCTGGTGAGCTTGTATGTTGCCGGGCCCGAGAGGGGAGCAAAGAATAGCAACAGTGTTTACTTTCCATGCATTTCATAAGAGGGATTAAGTTATATAGTTATACTGTCCCATCCTATATAGGGTCAACGTGACCCAAAGCCATGATAAAGTAGGATGTATCAGACTGAAAGGTGCAGATATCACAGCATTGTTGTAAACCATGACAACACATTCTGTTATCTGGACTACATCCTGCTAATCTGCAGGAGTTTGAGAACGAAAATAGAAGAAGAAAATCTTGTGGATACCCAGAATCAGAGCTATAGAAGGATTCCACTGTATTATTAATGTAGGCCTACTAAAATCTGGTGGACACTCAGATTCAGTGCTATAGAAAATGGAGATGAATTGCACACACTCTCAGAAAACCAATAAAAGAAATACCGTAGCTAGAAGGCCAATGACATGGAACTAGCTGGGAAACAAGGACTATTTAGAGACACATGGAGAAAAGAGACATGGTGGACTTGACAGAGATGTGTATCACATGGAATAAGGCTGAGAACATATCCAAGGATAGAAGCAGAGGAAAAAAATCCTTGTGACCTATGCACCCGAAAAAGTATAAACACTCTTTGGGGGCCCACTGGCTTGATTGATTGGTTGTAGGCATAAATACTTTATCGGGACCCACTAGCATGATTGATTGGTTGTAGGCATAACACTATTGGGGCCCACTGGCTTGATTGATTGGTTGTAGGCATAAACACTCTATTGGGGCCCACTGGCTTTATTGATTGGTTGTAAGCATAAACACTATGGAGGCCCACTGGCTTGATTGATTGGATGTAGACATATTACATTTCTGTACTTAATTACTTTTGTATATTTTCTGATTATACATTGTAAGGATCGTTCCTGTCATATAATTGTTTTGTATATGTGTAAATTGTCATTTATAATGCTTATGAAGTTATAAATATACTATAGGTATTTACAGTGTAAACTTTGTTACACTTCTGGAGAGTTATAATGATACTTTGTTATTTATCTATTCGTGTACACTGGACTGTAGTTGTGGATTGTGTTAACAATTTGTTATCTACAGTGTTAATTGAAACTACAGTGTGATGAAGTTTTGCAATCACTGAAAGCACAAATAGCTCAACGTTTCGACCAAATAGCCTTTATTTAAAAAATGCAACTTAGCAAGCAATAAGGAAAGGATGACACAGCCTATGATCAAATCACAATATCGCAGGAATAAAATATTTTGTCTTTTCATTCAAAATTCTTAGTGGTCATTGGCAGCGACGTCCTGTATTCATTGTGTACTGTGTTGTGTTCTTGATCAGGGCCATTTGGTATGTTTTTCTTTGTTCTTCCAGTAATTTGCAAAACTTGATTACCCCATGTTTTCAATTTTCTTCCTGTTGGATCATAGTTTTGCTGCGGTTATATCTTATATCGATCATTTACAGTGACTGTGCTTGCTATATCTGTGGAGTATAATGATAGTCATTTTGTAGCAATCCTTATGTATGTGCCTGATTACATTTAATTGGAAGGTTGAGTCTTTCAAAATGTGGAGTTGCATCTATAAAAGATAGTATGATGTCATTAAAAAGTGGTGAAGTGCTTTCATTTAGAAAGTGGAGTGATGTTCTTGAAGAAAATCCTTGGATATCTTTAAGAATATCATGTTACCATCCTTGAGAAAGTGGAGTGATGTTTTAAGAATATCATACACATATATTCTAATCATAACCTGAAGACACGCACACCAAGATACATTCTAATCATAACCCTGAAGACACCACAATACATTCTAATCATAACCTGAAGACACACACCAAGATACATTCTAATCATAACCTGTAGACACACACACACACACACACACAAGATACATTCTAATCATAACCTGAACACGCACACCAAGATACATTTTAATCATAACCCTGACGATACACACACCAAGATACATTCTAATCATAACCTGAAGACACGCACACCAAGATACATTCTAATCATAACCTGATTCACGCACACCAAAATACATTCTAATCATAACCTGAAGACACGCACACCAAGATACATTCTAATCATAACCTGAAGACACGCACACCAAAATACATTCTAATCATAACCTGAAGACACACACACCAAAATACATTCTAATCATAACCTGAAGACACACACACCAAGATACATTCTAATCATAACCTGAAGACACGCACACCAAGATACATTCTAATCATAACCTGAAGACACGCACACCAAAATACATTCTAATCATAACCTGAAGACACACACACCAAGATACATTCTAATCATAACCTGAAGACACGCACACCAAGATAGATTTTAATCATAACCCTTTGATACACACACCAAGATACATTCTAATCATAACCTGAAGACACGCACACCAAGATACATTCTAATCATAACCTGAAGACACACACACCAAGATACATTTTAATCATAACCCTGATGATACACACACCACGATACATTATAATCATAACCTGAAGACATGCACACCAAGATACATTTTAATCATAACCTGAAGACACGCACACCAAGATACATTTTAATCATAACCCTGAAGACACCACGATACATTATAATCTTAACCTGAAGACACACACACAAGATACATTATAATCATAACCCTGAAGACACCACGATACATTCTAATCATAACCTGTAGACACACACACACCAAGATACATTCTAATCATAACCCTGAAGATACACACGCACACAAGATACATTCTAATCATGGCCCTCATGCAACAAAAGGTCTACAGTACTAAACTTATAATTTATTCCCTGTACCAAGTATGGAATTTGAAAGGCCAGCTACTTAAATATTAATGAGTTCTCATTACCTGCTAATAAAACATGAAACCAGTGATCCATTTCTCAATTGAAAGATAAAACTGCCTTGTTTTGCTTGTTTTCTTGTAATTTTTTTTAAAATATTACAGATTTCTCAGCAATTCAAGTATTTTTGTAATAAAATCTGTTATTTTGTGTTGTTATATCCTTGCAAACTGTTTTTATTTGATCACAAATTGCATATTCTTGTAATAATTATCATATTTTGATGAAAATTTCACATGAAATGGCATTGCTCTACTAATTGTATGAAAGATTTGTGAAAAATAACTATAATTGTAGATTATGTATATGTGTGTGTGTGTCATTTTATGCTTGAAATATAAACATGTTCTCTCTAGGCATGCTCTGATTGAGCTAGTTGTGAACATAGTACCTGAGTTGCTGAGTTAGAGGAGGGGAAATATCAAGGTAGGGAACTGATAATCCCCCTCCTTCAAATGTTAAAGCCCAGTACTGTGCTGTCTCTTAACATTACATAACTAATGTGACATTACAAACAATGTGAGATTACAAACAATGTGAGATTACAAACGCTGTGACTGTCATTACCTCTCAAAATTAGAAAACTATATATGATTTGTACAGTATATCTCCCAACCACCATCTCCCAATCAACAACCATTTCCCAACAAGCTACCATCTCCCAAACACCATTTCCAAACCAACTACCATCTCCAAAAAACCATTTCCCAACCAGCTACCATCTCCTAACTAGCTACCATCTCCCAACCAGCTACCATCTCCCAACTAGCTACAATCTCCCAACCAGATAACATTTCCCAACTAGCTACCATCTCCCAACTAGCTACCATCTCCCAACCAATTACCATCTCCCAACCAACTACCATCTCCCAACCAACTACCATCTCCCAACTAATTACCATTTCCCAATGAATTACTATCTCACAAGCAGCTACCATCTTCCAGCCATCTACCTAATGAAACCAAATTCAATTGTTTGAGTTTGAAAATCACTATCTGAAAATCACTTCCTGTTAAATGTTTCCCCAACAATGTTGGAAATTTGTCAGGGACATCATTGTGTAAAGGTAACATCATCAACAGGTAGCATATCCTGGACAGGATATAGCAGTTATCACAGCCTTTCAAAACTCCTGCTGATCTTCAGCTAATCTTCCTGTTTCCGTGGATGTGTCATGTTCAGGCAGTCTTTATTCTCTCATATCCATCTTCATTTCATCTATTGTTTGTTTCCCAGACATCACCTCCTCCAATACAGTCATTTCTAGGCTGTCATGTCATTTGATGTAGCCAAAATATTGTAATTTTCTAGAGAAAACGTTGTTGTATAGCCAATTTTCTAGAGAGAACATTGTTGTGTAGCCAATTTTCTTTTACAATCAATTCTCTCAGGATGTCTCTATCAGTGATCTTTTTGGTACATGATAGTATAAGGCTTAGAGTGTCTGATGTGTATGTTTAGTCTCATTCATTGACTGTGACAGAGTCAATGTTTTGCTACTTGATGTCATTCATTGACTGTGACAGAGTCCATGTTTTGCTACTTGATGTCATTCATTGACTGTGACAGCGTCAATGTTTTGCTACTTGATGTCATTCATTGACTGTGACAGAGTCAATGTTTTGCTACTTGATGTCATTCATTGACTGTGACAGAGTCAATGTTTTGCTACTTGATGTCATTCATTGACTGTGACAGAGTCAATGTTTTGCTACTTGATGTCATTCATTGCTGATTATGCCAGAAAGTGTAGTTATGTCATTCCCTTATTTCAAACTACATACTCTAGTTTCGCTTAGAGTCACTAGCTGGTAGCTGGCACAGCTATTTCAACCAGTGGACAACCAAGTCCAATTAGGTTGCATCAGGATGCACTACCATAAAATATTAGAGGCAACAAAGACTTGAAGTTATAGGTACCATTACTTATGTTTGCATGTATAATAAATGAACTTTCCTACCCACCTGCATATAAATTGGTAATAACTTTTGCAATGTCATATATTAATTTAATGAACACATGCTAATGTACAATGTCTAGTTCAAATGATGGTGCATTTATCTGGTTGGTGTAGCAAACACTGACTTTAAAACCAACACCTGACAATGTCAGATAGAGGGTACATGTGTTTATTGTCAAATATTGCATTGTTTCCCTTTGGTCATGGGAGCCACCACATTTTTCTCCCTTTGATCTCATGAGCTATTTTTTTATATATATATTTAGTGAATAGTATCTCATATAGTTCTAGTAGTTGTGTTGGTTTGTTTTTTTTAAATAAAAAATCCCAACAAATTCAATGTTTGAAATAACAGACCTTTTATAATATGAATATGTATTACATTGAACAATTATTTTCCATTTTTGTTTGTAAAAAAATGTTCATGCAATTTGTGTTCAATGTTTATTACTTTTGATGACTTCAGTGATGCTTGTTTTGTTTTTTTTGGTTTCACGTACTGTAAAATTTCTTGGTGGTATTACATCAGTTAAGGTAAAATTAAAAACAACTTATTTGATGTGGTCAGTGTTATATTTGTCATTTATAAGTGGACCTCATACTTTTGTGGATGTTGGTATGTAAAGATGGTTAGTGGTAACTAGTACACTTTTCCCACAAGTTGAAAGGGATTTTAGTGTACAGCTTCTCCTATCAGGATATCCTCAATAGTGTACAGCCTCTCCTGTCAGGATATCCTAATAAGGTACAGCCTCTCCTGTCAGGATATCCTAATAAGGTACAGCCTCTCCTGTCAGGATATCCTAGTACGGTACAGCCTCTCCTGTCAAGATATCCTAGTAGTGTACAGCCTCTCCTGTCAAGATATCCTATTAGTGTACAGCCTCTCCTGTCAAGATATCCTATTAGTGTACAGCCTCTCCTGTCAAGATATCCTATTAGTGTACAGCCTCTCCTGTCAAGATATCCTCAACAGCACTCATTCTTCTTGTTCTGCATTCGCTCTTTGATAACCAGCACAAAATAGTGTTGTTTTTGCCATAACCAGCATAAAATGGTGTAGTTTTTGCCATAACCAGCACAAAATGGTGTAGTTTTTGCCATACCCAGTACAAAATAGTGTTGTATTTGCCATAACCAGCACAAAATTTGTGTAGTTTTTGCCAGGGAGTTTGAAGTACATTGCGCTGCTGGTTTACAGCAGAGCTGCTTATTTGCACCTTCCAGCCCAGCGCATTCAGTTTCAGCATTCTTTATTTCAAGTAAGCTTCACAAGCCTGTGACAGCCAGGCAGAAATGAGTGGGTATCTGCTCTAGGCTGTGACGGTTTATAACTCGCATCCTTGAACTTTTCATGCCATACATGTCCCTGGGTGGCATTTTCTGAGGAACGGTGAGCAAGAGAATTAGACTTAGATCAACTACATCTGTCGTGTACGATGTCTTCCATTCCAGTGAATTTACCTTATGTAATTACACTCCATTGCCCCCTGTGTCCTCAGGTCAGTGTCATGTGATGTATTCCTTCCAGAACGTTGTCTTCCCAATGGACTCTCTGAACCTTTCTCTGTCTTGGGCGATGTGGCTTGCATTTTTAGCGATGTATTCATGTTATCTTTAATGTCAGTCCATTGTCTTCTTGGTCTGCCCTTTCTCCTCTTCTCAGGTACTCTTCCCTTCATTATTTGTCTTTCTAAACAGTTATGTCTCTTTATATGACCAAATAGTTTTCTTTTGAGTTATTGTGTTTAGTAACCAACACTCTGGAATATTCAATGTGTTTATAATATCTGAGTTTCTGATTGTATCCTTCCATGATATTCTAAGTATCTTCCTGTAGCATTTCAGCTCGAAGGCATTGATCCTCTTTGCCGCTGTTTTACTTAGAGTCCATGTTTCACAGCCGTATGTTGCAACCGGAAAAATAAAAGTCCGTAACATTAGCACTTTAGTTTCTATTTTGTTGTTTTTCCATATGTTTTTCAGCCGTGTTATTTTGCAATATGCCATTGCCAATCTCTTCTTTATTTCTGCCATGCAGTCTCCTGCACCGTTGATGTTTGCTCCTAGGTATTCAAATTTATCCACACATTCTGTCTCGGTATTGTCTATTCTGATTTTTGGTTGTTGTGTTGTTATATCTGTTGACATGATTTTTGTTTTCTGCGTGTTTAAATACAAATTTTGTGCTTCGCTATATTTCTTTGTGTTCTTGATTAGTTGTTCCAATCCCTTTATATCATTTGAAAGAAGCACTGTGTCATCTACGTAGCGTAGTTCCGGGATTAGGAATCCACCTATGTTTAAAGCGTGGTAGTCAGTGTTGAGTATGTCTTCTCTCACATTCCTCACTATACTTTCAGCGTAGATGTTGAACAGGTATGGGGAGAGTGTGCATCCTTGCCTTACTCCACTCTGTACCTCAAACCACTCTGAGAGATATACAAAGGTACTGACCCTTATCTCGACTATGAGCTTGCTTCTGGTTTAGGATATTGCTTGAACAGTAAAGTTGGACTAGGGTTGGTTCACACTCTTAGCTGAGGTTTTATTCACTGACATCATGAAGGGTTGGTTCACACTCTTAGCTGAGGTTTTATTCACTGACATCATGAACATCCCATCCAAGTATGAGATTCTATATTTCTAATACATGCTGGTTGGTTGGTTGGTTGCTGATCTAGCGGTCCATGGGCTCATGCCCTTTGACCTAATGCCATTAAATGGCATTATATTGCTGGGAAGTCTGTGGATTTTCGGCCCACCCTGGGACAGAGCCAGATAATAACTATCACACCTCCAGGAAGGTAGGTTTCAATCTATGCACTGCTCCTAGCCACTGTAGCCAAGATAGGGTTCACTGTGCTCATTCCAAGCCACCAATTGACTACTGGTTATGTCGAACTTCTCTATTGCTCCAGGCATGCAACCAAATGTTAAAGTCAAAAGGATTCTCACATCATGAGTCAATGTGCCCCTATGATGGGTCTAAGCAATAGGAAAAAACAGTGCTGTCAGTTTCCTCCTACCCAGTACTGCACAGTACATCTCTGGCTTCCTCCCAACCACAGAGGGTGCATACATATATATTCAGGCAAATATGAAACACATTTCAACAACAAAATAAACGCACAATTGTATAGATGACGTGCCATGAAGCTTCTATAAGAAGATAACCTCAATATAACGGCATGTCATCCACTAAGATTTTCTGTTGCATGGGTGGTTTGTCTAGTGAGCCATTGGTGAGACCCACAGACGCAAACACATGCGTCTAATACATGTTATACAGGAGATTCCTCAGGACCACAACACGTCTATATTGATCGGTCACCCTATTTGCAATTTGCGCTTCAATGCTATTGATTTTATAGCTAGATCAGAACAAGAGTTTACAGCAAATACAGAATGGAAATCAACACAGAAAAGTGCAAGGTCTTGGTTAACAAAAGAGGCACAGAAGCACAGACCAACAATCATGAGGAATGGATGTAAACTTGAGGAGATGAATACTTTCAAATACCTCAGATCTAGCATAGGCATATGTTGTGATGGAAAATTCAAATCAGAATTAAAGATAAAGCTTGAGATGTCTTGTTGTATACATTGTCTTCCTTCATCACAATTATGTCAAGACTAAACTTAAATTAGAAAAGCAGCATCGGTGTTATTTCAAGATTTCAATTGTGAATCATGTACTTCCTTCATTGGATAATGGAGAATTATCGCCATATGTGATAATGGAGAATGCTTTATATCACAACACTAATGAAACAGCAGGCATAATGATCAATTACAGAACGGGTGGTGGTCTTTTCAATTTTCGTCGTCTAAAAGCAAACACGAAAACTAAATCTAGTACTGTTAGAGAATTACTTTATGCTGACGACTGTGCATTGTATGCTGACTCTGGCGTAAACATGCAGAGCACCATAGACCGCTTCTCAAAGGCCTGCAACAACTTTGGTCTCACTATTAACACCAAAAAAACAGAAGTCATGCACCAAGCAACATCAAATAGCCAACATATTGCTACTATGACATCAATCTCTCATTCTGTGACATCAGTAACTCATTCTGTGACATCAATCACTTACTCTCTGATATCAATCATTTACTCTCTGACATCAATCTCTCATTCTGTGACATCAATCACTTACTCTCTGACATCAATCTTTCATTCTTTGACATCAATCTCTCATTCTGTGACATCAATCATTTACTCTGACATCAATCTCTCATTCTGTGACATCAATCATTTACTCTCTGACATCAATCTTTAATTCTGTGACATCAATCTCTCATTCTGTGACATCAATCTCTCATTCTGTGACATCAATCATTTACTCTCTGACATCAATCTCTCATTCTGTGACATCAATCTCTCATTCTGTGACATCAATCTCTCATTCTGTGACATCAATCATTTACTCTGACATCAATCTCTCATTCTGTGACATCAATCTCTCATTCTGTGACATCAATCATTTACTCTGACATCAATCTCTCATTCTGTGACATCAATCATTTACTCTGACATCAATCTCTCATTCTGTGACATCAATCTCTCATTCTGTGACATCAATCATTTACTCTGACATCAAACTCTCATTCTGTGACATCAATCACTTACTCTCTGACATCAATCTTTCATTCTTTGACATCAATCTCTCATTCTGTGACATCAATCATTTACTCTGACATCAATCTCTCATTCTGTGACATCAATCATTTACTCTCTGACATCAATCTTTAATTCTGTGACATCAATCATTTACTCTCTGACATCAATCTCTCATTCTGTGACATCAATCATTTACTCTCTGACATCAATCTCTCTGTGACATCAATCATTTACTCTCTGACATCAATCTCTCTGTGACATCAATCATTTACTCTCTGACATCAATCTCTCTGTGACATCAATCATTTACTCTCTGACATCAATCTTTAATTCTGTGACATCAATCATTTACTCTCTGACATCAATCTCTCATTCTGTGACATCAATCATTTACTCTGACATCAATCTCTCATTCTGTGACATCAATCATTTAATCTGACATCAATCTTTCATTCTGTGACATCAATCACTTACTCTCTGACATCAATCTTTCATTCTTTGACATCAATCTCTCATTCTGTGACATCAATCATTTACTCTGACATCAATCTCTCATTCTGTGACATCAATAATTTACTCTCTGACATCAATCTCTCATTCTGTGACATCAATCATTTACTCTCTGACATCAATCTCTCTGTGACATCAATCATTTACTCTCTGACATCAATCTCTCATTCTGTGACATCAATCATTTACTCTCTGACATCAATCTCTCATTCTCTGACATCAATCTCTCATTCTGTGACATCAATCATTTACTCTCTGACATCAATCTCTCATTCTGTGACATCAATCATTTACTCTCTGACATCAATCTCTCATTCTGTGACATCAATCATTTACTCTCTGACATCAATCTCTCACTCTGTGACATCAATCATTTACTCTATGACATCAATCTCTCTGTGACATCAATCATTTACTCTCTGACATCAATCTCTCTGTGACATCAATCATTTACTCTTTGACATCAATCTTTAATTCTGTGACATCAATCATTTACTCTCTGACATCAATCTTTCATTCTCTGACATCATTCTCTCATTCTCTGACATCAATCTCTCACTCTGTGACATCAATCTCTCATTCTTTGACATCAATCTCTCACTCTATGACATCAATCTCTCATTCTCTGATATCAATCTCTCATTGACATTAATCATTTACAATATGACATCAATCTCTCATTCTATGACATCAATCTTTCATTCTATGACATCAATCTCTCATTCTATGACATCAATCTCTCATTCTATGACATCAATCTTTCATTCTGTGCATCATTCTTTCATTCTGTGACATCAATCTCTCATTCTGTGACATCAATCTTTCATTCTGTGACATAAATAATTTACTCTCTGATGTCAATCTCTCACTCTGTGACATCAATCTCTCACTCTGTGACATTAATATCTCATTCTGTGAATGTCATAAAAGTCAACTTCTGCATTTGTTATCAAATTTCTGCAGATTAGCAGGATGAAGTCAGAAATATAGAATGCATTGTGTCATGGTTTGTAGTTTTGATCTGATTTCTGTTTCTTTTGGCTTGACACATCTGACTACAGTATAGCTTCTGTTACTTTGACCCAATATGGAATGGAAAAGCCAACTTCACCCCATGACCTCCATAGTTGTCTCTTATGACAGGCATGGAAGGTAGTATTGCCATTCTTTGCTCCCCTTTTGGGGTCCAGACAAAACACTGGTGTTCACTGTTATGAAGTCTGTTAAGACCAGTATCTCCATGCTGAGATCTATGTCTATATGATCCATGCCTGAACTGTTGAGATTTCTGCTGGAGTAGAATACTGTCTAGCTCATGACACATCACCATGCTCATCTGGGACACAGCCGATGAGGAACTACATCCTGCTGGAAATCTGGTAGGACCATTGTCCTCCTACAAGAGAGATTCAGTGGGAGTTTGAGAACGAACGATGAAGAAGAGTAAAAGATTCATCTGGGACTTTTAAAAGTCCTGGAAAACTTCCCTTTAAAAAATGCCATGAGAAACACCATTCAGGAGATTAAAGCAAACTTCACCACCCGGCACAGAAAGAATCTAGGCAACCTCGTACTCCTTCATGGTTCTATTATTAATGAACACTTGTGTGGTAACCCTGTCCTAGACTTCTAGTTCAAGGAGCAAAGAATAGGGCCTCTTCTTTTCAGGCTTGTCGTAGAGAGGTGACAAGAAAGTTGGGGGGATGGGATGACAACCTGTGAAAAATCATCATTGCTGTTGCATGTCTTGCCTCCAGAATGACAACCTGTGAAAAATCATCATTGCTGTTGCATGTCTTGCCTCGAGGATGACAACCTGTGAAAAATCATCATTGCTGTTGCATGTCTTGCCTCCAGAATGACAACCTGTGAAAAATCATCATTGCTGTTGCATGTCTTGCCTCCAGAATGACAACCTGTGAAAAATCATCATTGCTGCTGCATGTCTTGCCATTCTATCAAATGGTACCCATAGACAATGAAGAGACGCAGGTCAGTAAACATTGCAACTTTGTCCTCTGTGGCATAATCCAAGATGGTGGAGAAAATGGTGATACTGCCACACTGTAATGCCTCCATTCAGAAACTAAACATGCATCCATAAACCTCCTTAAGACAACCATGAATTTTGAAACAGCAAACTTTTGCTAATTTGGGTATCTCCTTGGTTACTCAACTGAAGAGGACGTGATTTTTCGAGGACTATCAAAAGCTACCTGCGTACAGCTATGGGGATTATTTCATCATCATCATCAACTGTAATGAATGAGATTAATCAGTTGGAAAAAACATTTAACTCAAGGATATATTATTCATTAAGGCAGGTTGATTCTGAACTCCTCTTCTGCTTTGAATCTCCTCAAGATTACCAGAATAGCAACAAATTGGGAGAATTGAATAAATTGTCAAAATGTATATCTTAGCTGCGATGTCTGATATTTTCATCCCACTTCTGAACCAATATGACTTTCTATAGAATGGGACAGCCATCAAATGCCCCCATGTCCGGGGAAGTAGATCCATGAGATACCCAAAAGGATTGTAGAGCTTATCTTAGGGGAAGTAGATCCATGAGATACCCAAGAGGATTGTAGAGCTTATCATGTTCGGGGAAGTAGATCCATGAGATACCCTACCCAAGAGGTTGGAAGAAACTATAGATATCAATGACTCACAGCAGCATCAGCCATTTAAAATCTTTCAATACATGTACACATTTTTTGCTTCTTCCTCTTCAGCGTTCATTCAACACCCACTGGTTCACTCTTGTAGCGGGACAAAAGTCCTAGATTTCCAGCAGGATGTAGTTCAGAGAATGGAAATACATTATGTCGCCGTTTTAATTCCGCAATGGCTCGACATTTCCATCTTTGGCAGGACAGTCTTTTAAGTCCTGTTACAAAGTCAATATTGTACACTTCATTTTCCCTTCATAGAGATCATTCACGGACTCCACACGTTTTAAACAAGTCTATCTGTTCTGTCATTACCACTAACACTATCATGTGATATCCAAGAGGTTGAAGGAAACTAAAGATACCAATCACATGGCAACACTGGTTATTCATAATCTTTCAAAGTATGTAGATTGCCAGTCTGTTAAGTACTGTTACAAAGTAAATATTTGACACAGCAATTACCCTTTGTAGAGATAAATCTGTCGATAGAGACGAGATGTCAAAAAGCAATTTCAGTAACATACCAACTGTCACCACTACTTCTTCATCCCAAGATCGAGATGGAAGCGAAAAGACAAATGATCTACAGTATATTCCTACCAACACTGTGTTACCAGTGCCAAACCTAGTCTCTGTCATCTTCACATTACAGAAAGATAGTTACGTAAGATTAAATGCTTGAGGAAAGCTGTAGGGGTCACCAGGCTCGAAAGATTACGAAATGAAGATATCAGGGAAAGAATATGTATAATGCCTTGTATAATACCAGATTACTGAAGGTAGTAATTACATAGAAAGGCAGCCTGCCCAACGAATCTGTGTCTGCATCAGGATAGTGTCAATTCTGTGGATTTTTCTATATACCCACATATCAAAGTCATAAATTCTGCCTTCTAATTGTTTGCTTAGTGTCCATGTTTCTGAGCCATACATTACTATAGAATAGATGTAGTATTTCATAATTTTCATTTTTAACTTGTAATTTGTTCACAAATTAGATGTTACTATTTTCCTCATGTCATTGAAGGTACGTTTAGCCATTCCTATTCCTTTTAACTTCTGTTTCACATCTGCCGTCATTTTACACTGTAATTTTACCTTTTATAAAATTGTAAATAATCACAGCTCGCGGGTACTGGGGGAGCAGCGTTGCAACTGCTGTTTTTCCCCTCTAGGTCCGACAATCAGCGGAACATATCTGCCTTGCCATATGGACACAGAGGTGATGGAGCCAGTCTTAGTCTATTTAAGTGCCTGTTTTGTATGTTGTGCCCAGTTCTGATTCGGAATATAATAACCTGCTCAACTCTGTCAAGAAATTGATAGCTGACTTTGATCGACTTTTCTGAAAGCTTTGATGAGGGTCTCCTTTTCTTTGTAAGTGATGTCTTGGTAATTTGTTCCTGTGTTGCTCCGTAATTTACAAGCATAGCCTATCTGTCCACTCACGCCCTGGTATGCCTCAGTGGGATGGTATCCACTGTAGTATTACCCTTCTTTGGTTGTTTACTTCACATATGACTTCCTTCAGGTTTGGCAGTTTCTTCTTGTTAAGGTCTTGTAAGACATATATTGCACAAGAAAGAAATGCCACCGGTTGACATTGACTTGTTTTCATTTTAGTTATTTCTGCAGCAATGTTTATTCTTTTGCTGATATGTTATGTAAACTTCATGTCTACAGTCAAAAAGACCGCATAATCTTGTGAAAAGAGGAGAAATGCTGCAGCGCAACAGCGGAAAGAAACTAGAAAATCACGGATAGACCAATATTCGCATATAGTCGTCATTCCTTGTCCGAACTGTCCAAGAACATTTACAGCTCGAATAGGGCCTATTAGCCATGTACGAACTATTAGGCATAGTCATAATTCTAACTGAATTTTCAAAAGTAGATGTAAAAATGGTCATTATCACTTGTGATGGACGAATACACAAATGTAAACTTCAGCAGCTCCATGCTTCTATATGGTACATATAAATCATGTTGTATATTGTTTTCGTTTGAAGATTATTCAGTTCTCTCATAGTTAGTTATATAATTAGTTAGTTAGTCGTCGAATCATCATCACTGCAAACTGGACACGTCCATAGTTGCTCCGATCTCTCCTTGAGTGTATCCGCCATTACACTTCTGCTGACAGTATCGGTCCTATGCTGGTTGACCATCATTCTTCTGCGGCGTCCAACATGTTCACTTCCAGCAACACTGCATTTTAATCCCTGATCTTTAATCCTACCCAATGAAAAGGAATCATCATCAACATTAGTTTCACTCTACAGTGCTATATCTCTTAAGGAGTCCAAAACGTCAGCGTGATCCACTGCCCTATGGCCCTGTGCCACAATCGCGCATGACGCCAGTTGATTCGCTGTTTCATTGCCTCGAACGCCCACATGTCCATGCACGAAAATAAATGTAGCCAATTTCAACCTCGCCTTTCTCACTGCCTCAATCCACTGTTCGCGAACGAGACCCATTAGTACCTTCCTAATCATGCTAATAGAGTCACTCAAGATGCAGACTTGAGTTACTTTCTATGTGCCAACCCACTCAAATGCCCTGATCACTACCATAGTCTCCATGGTCATACTACTCGTAGTGACCCCAAAGGCACCACTCTTCTCCCTGATCGTTTTACCTTCGCACAGGGCTGTGAAGACCCAAGCACTGCGAATATGTCTAATCACAGATCCATCAGTGTATATAATCACATCCCCCTCTTTCGTATTCTCACTGACCAAAGCCTGCACTTCTTTCTCCACAGCTGTGGGACACCATTCTTTGCATTCCCTGCTAAATGATATTACTACTCTCAAACAAGTTTCGAAAGCTGTAGGTAGACTTATCCATTCCGCACCTGCTGCCAAATCCTGCAATCTGCACACGCTTTGTATGACATCCTCAGCACGTCCCATCCACAACCTCCATCTCTTGAGTCTAATGTCTTTAACTTTCTGTATTTTGGAATGCAATGGATGTTCCTTATCTGCATATATTTGAAAGTACGTCTGTGCACGGCAATACTGTAATCTGTGCTCAGCTGTTGGACAGTCAAGTAGGTATCGCATAGCTCTTGTCGATGTGTCTCTTGTGCACCCAAGTATGATACGCATTGCTGCATTCTGGATAATATCCAGTCTTTCGATTTGAGTTTGGCTAAGAGTCAGAACTGCCAGTGCATATCCCACCACATCCACAACCAAACCCTGGTACAAAAGAAATAACTACCTCTGCTCACACTGCGCAGCAGTCATAACCTTCATAGTTGCTAAGCCTTTACCTGCCCTTATGATAACGTGGTCAACATGTTCCCTGAAACCCAGACTTCTGTCAAAAAACATACCCATATATCTCATTTTACTGGTTCTTTCTAAACTTATTCCGGACATCGAAACTTGTGGCATGGTTTTCTTTACCATAGGATTGTTCAAGGAAAACCACGTCACGAATGCCTTAGAAGGATTAACCACTGCTTCCGTATCTCGACACCAATTTGTCAGTCTGTATAGCTCCTTCTGTAGTTCCACGACGCACTCTTCAAGATTTCTGCCCTGAATATACTCCATGATATCATCGGCGTATGACATCGTTCTGTCAACACCTGTGATTTGATTGCCAAAGATATGTACTATGTATACATTGAAAAGTACAGGAGATAGAGGCGATCCCTGTGACAGACCAGGGATAATAACTTTTGGTGCCGATCTAGTTACCGCACTTAAGAGCTACTATCCTATACATCAGGGCGTCACCAACCCACCGCACGACAAAAGGATTTACTGCAAGATTCAACAGCTGGTCCATCAAGATATCCCAAGACACCCTATTGTATGCATCCTCAAGATATATTGCGACCGCACATGTCTCCATGCGCGAATCGAACCTCTCAAAAACATTCTGCGCAAATATGGCTGCACTCTGCCATGTTTTCTATCCTGGGCGATACCCTCTTAACAATGTTGGTAAACGCTTATTTCTTTCAAGATAACACGATACCTTCCAGACCACATTTTTTTCGAAAAGCTTGCCTATCGTATTCTGCATTGTTATTATTCTGTAGCCTTGTATCCTGGTGTAGTCCTTTCTAGGTTTGGGTAGTGGAACTAAATAGCTGTGCAACCAGTCTTCTTTTACTGTGCCCTTTAGAAGGTTATTATTGAACATGTCCGCCAACTCTCGCAACTCCTCATCCATTCCCCGACTAATGTCAACGTATCTAATGCCATCTGATCCTGGTGCTGTGTTTTTATACTTTTCAGCGCCTTCCTGATTTCCTCAACTGTGATTATCATATGTTTTTCCATGCTCAAGTTCTTACACGTGTCTGTAATTGTTTTCCTGATTTCTTGATATGCCTTCACATTTCTCTGACCAATTTGTGCGGTGTAGTGTGCCAACAACGCCGCACCTTTTGTCTCGTCGTCCATCTTCTGCCAGACCGTATCGTCGCTGTGGAAATCGGCAATAGCCACGCGTCTTGTCAGACCATTCATGGATTTGTGTAAACGCCAAAACAATTTTAGTGACCTTTCACGTGTGATCTCCAGGCAAAATTCGTCTCATTCTTTCACAGTGTACCGGTACTTGTTGTTTATAGTGGTTCTGATATTTATGTTTTGATATTGCTCCCATTGAATTGGGAAAATTGTTGGTGTTATTTCGTTTGTTATGTCTGGTAGTTCGTCCTTATATTTTTTGTTTAGTGTTTTTTGGATCGGTGAATTCTTCTTCTTCAGCGTTAATTCTCCAACGCTCATTGGATCTCTCTTGTAGCAAGACAATGATCCAACTAGATTGTCAGCAGGATGTAGTCCAGAAAATAGAAATGCACCATGTCACTGTTTTATCTGCGTCAATGGCCAGACACATTCGTCTTCAGCGGAGGATCGGTGAATAAATCTGCTTATATTCAGCCTTCCACTGGCTAGATCACTGAATCTGGCCTTCATTAGATGTGCTGGCATGCTCTTGTACCTTTCTGCATGGATCATGGTCTTAGTGTCTCGCATGTATGGTAAGGGGGTGATGCCTGAAATTTTCCCTATTTTATTTATGGGAGAGGTCTTCATAGCACATATGATAAGGCGAAATGCTTGATTTTGTACCTTGTCCAGAGCTTGTAGATTTGATTGGCTGCTGAAGTACATGCTGTTGATCGGCATTCTAGTTAAAGTAGTCGTCTAGTTCTAGATAAAGTAGAGATGTATGCAGGTGTGCAAGAACCACTGCTTTCAATAGTGAATCGACGAAAACTAGCATGATTTGGACATGTATGCAGATATGATTCCTTGTTAAAAACAATATTGCAGGGAACTGTCGAAGGGGAAGAAGTAGAGGAGGACACATAAAGGCATGGACAGACAACATGAAGGAATGGACAGGACAAGATTTTTCCACACTCATCCGCATCGCTGAGGATAGAATTAGCTGGAGGACTCTGTGTGCTGAAGAATCCAATGTGGTACCCCCTACGACCCTAAAGGGTTGCGGACTTATTGATGATTGACTGGTCTAATTTCATCTGTATATATATATTTTTTTTAAGGTTCCCTCATTGCCCCCCCACCCCCGAATGTTCCCGCTAATTTCCTCAAGATCTAGTTTCTTTCTTGCCTCTATTTTCTCAATGTGATGTCTCCATGTCAGTTTCTTATATGGTATGGTGCCAACGTACACCGACACCTTTTCTATTTACTTACATTTCCAAGCTTTATTTCTTTTGCTTTGTCTTATTTTGAGAGCGCGAAGCATATTGAATACTTTTCAGCATTGATCTTTGTATTTCTCTGCCTATGTTGCCTATCTATCAATCTATTCGCTAAACCCTGTGTTTCCTTTCGGCGTCAGTGGTAGAAGAGTTTTCTTGAGATGACCCTCACTTGTCTTGAGTATATTGTGGAGTTTGTCGCCTCTGTTATTTCGGTAATCCATCGTTTTCGTGGTCGGCCTCTACGTCTGCATTCACTGTATCTGTGTAACATAGCTTGCTGTGATATGCTGTCTGATGGTAGTTTGCTGATGTGTGCAAATAATTGTATCTGTTGTCCAGTGGCGTAGCGAGGCGGGGCGGAGGTAGGACCGCCCCGGCGGCATCATCGGGAGGGCGGCAAATTTATTTTCGCCCAGTCTTTCACAATCACTGACAAATTTTTTTTTCATGGCACAAGTGCGGAAAATTATGATTCCGCACCGGATGCCATTGACCCACGCTACGCCACTGTGCACAAATCTATGCATTTCTGCGAACCAATCGAATTTAGTTCTTGATTCTTGATTAGAAACTGGCTTCACAGCTGGCGGGACATTCCCATAAGTCTACAATGTATGTAGACTCAGAGTCCCGGATGCCATTGACCCACGCTACGCCACTGTGCACAAATCTATGCATTTCTGCGAACCAATCGAATTTAGTTCTTGATTCTTGATTAGAAACTGGCTTCACAGCTGGCGGGACATTCCCATAAGTGCTCCGCCCTCCGCTCCAGCAGACATCCCAATGTATGTAGACTCAGAGTCCCGGTCAGATGTTGATTGTGGGATCTTCGTGACTTTCAAAAAAATTACTTTTCCTTCTCTCACCTCTGGACAGCGGCGTGTATAGGGTAATTGCAGCCCGGTGCGATGAATATTTTGAACCCCCCCCCCCCCCACCTGCCTGAAATTGATTTTAAAAATTCCGAGTAAAATTTTATAAGTTTATTAATATTATCGATTTTATCCACATTTAACAAATTTATTTAAAATAATAAATTTAAAATAAATTTAAAATTACAAATTCACTTTGCGAGCTTTTTGACTAGCGAAGTTATTAATGACTGTGTCGAAGCTCACATCATTGACCAGCTCATGTTCGATTGACATAATTGCGAGGTTGTTTAATCTCAAGTTGTTCATAGTTGACCTGCGATAGTTTTTGATTAATTTGAGTTTGGAGAAACTTCTTTCACGTGTAGCTATACTAACTCCTTGAGTTAGGAACATACACAGTAAAAGACAATATTGGGCACTGAATGGGAAAGCTGATGTTTGTGAATAAAGACAAGTAATTCCATAGGCCCTTGGTCCTTTCAGTTCAAGACCGAAGGTGCTGCGACAAAATTCATTAGTCGCTTTCTCTCGAGTAAAAATTCATTCTTGTCGATGTCATCATAAAGGAGCGTTGTGAAGATCAATGTCGACTCGATCGTCTAATAGTTGCTTTGGAGAAAGAAAGCCAAACTTGTCAGCAACCTCATGCATTTGTGCAATTCTTATTGAACTCTCCTGATTCACTCTGTCCATGGAAGCGCATATTTCCAACCAAAGTTCATTTCTGTAGCTTAAACCGGCATCTGCGGCTTCTTCTCCAGGCATGGCAAAGACTGGCAAAGGATGGAGCAACACAGGAACAAAAAGACCAAGAAATCACCTACCAAGAAAAGAAGACCCTCATCAAAGCCATCAGGAAAGTCGACCACCCAAAAGACAATTACCACTATCTCAACAGAGCAGAGCATTATCTTCCGCCTCAGAACAGGACACAACAGATTAAACAGCCACTTAAATAGACTAAGATTCATCCCATCACCACTGTGCCTTTGTGGGCAGGCAGCACAGACAGCTGAACATATCCTGCAAGACTGCAATACACTAAACCAGTTAAAGGAAGAACACTGGCCTACAGAGATGGATATCCACAGAAAGATGTATGGGAGCACTGAGGAGCTTTCAAATACAGCAGCATTTATTAAGAAAAAAGGACTTGCTGTGTAGACATGTCAAACTCCGAACGAGAAGAAGAAGAAGACAAGCCAGTACGACATCTTAACTATCAAAATTATTTTCTTTTACCGGTAAGATTTTCTAAAAGGAAAAAGACATATAGAGCCAAATCTGGAGAATGTGATGGGTGTAGAATAATTTCAATATTCAAATCTAGAGAATATGATGGGTGTGGAATAATTTCAATATTCAAATCGTTGACTGTTTGCAACGCAAGCCATGCTTTATGAGACGGTGCATTGTTTTGAAGCAAGAACATAATTTGAGAGCGAGTTACCCCTCGTTTTCTGGTCAGTCTTTTTAAGTTTGGTAAGTTTGGTATGGAGATCAACATACCACTGGCCTTTAGTCGTCTTGCATTGAGGCAGGTAACTTTTCATTATGACACATTTGACGTCCCATACAATCAAAATCACTTTTCTTGCATATTTCTTTACTCTTTGATTGATATGCGTTGTTAATGGTGATTCTAACAGACTCCCATAGTATTCTGAAAAATCAGTTCTGGTTTCTGCCCTTTGCACCTCATTCTGCGTTGAAGAAACATACTAGTACCGCTGGAACCACACAGGGTAAAATGGGGAGCGTACTTACCCAGCGAAACACAGGAACAATTAACATGCATACCCTTCCACATTTGCTGGGAGAGACTGGGCACCTATGTGCCTGTCAGTCATCGTTCTTCATCATGATGTGCCATCTTCGCGACGAAAGTTGGTTGCAACGGACTTCCAACATCCCCTTTCTTTTGCCTTGGTTATGCACTCTGCCAGACTGTAACCTGTCCATCTCGTGATATTTCTCTCCCACTTGTATCTCTGCCTACCCGTACTCGCCTCCCCTCAATCAAGTAAGGTCTGCAATAAGGTGTCATGTCTTTTAATATGTTCAAAATACATTATTTATTTTATCTTTATTTCTTTAATAGTTTTTACACTATACATACATACATACATACACACACACACATACATACTCACACACACATACATACAAACACATACACACACATATACACATACAAACACACACACACATACACACACGTATACACACATATACACATACACACATACACACACATACACACACGTATACACATATACACACACATACACACACGTATACACACATACACACACGTATACACACACGTATACACACACGTATACACACATACACATACACACATACACACACATACATACACACATGCGTGTGCATGTTCATTATTACATGATGATCAGACAGTCCCATATGTAAGCTTAAATATATATATGGGTTATCAAGGAATAATTTTGATCAAAATATATCTGTGTAATAAATCTGTGTTTTGTGATCTTCATGTTTCATTATTACCTTGTTTGTATCACAATATTTTATTATTATTATTATAATTTTTTAAGTAACATTATTGGTTTGTGTTTTTGAGATCCCCAGGAATCGTGAGAACTCTTGCTTCCTGTAGTTAGTTAGTTAGTCGTTGGATCATCATCACTGCACTCCGGACAAGCCCATAGATGCTCAGATCTCTCCATCAGTCTAGCCGCCATTCCCAGTACGCAGTTGATTGACCATCATTCTTTCTTGCCCTCGAAAACTGCTCCTTCCTAGCGACACCAAATTCAAACCATATTTCTTGCTTCCTATGTGCAGTGAGATGGTTTTTCTGAGCTTTCTTTCAGACCAAGGAGATTTCAGCTTTCGGCTTAGTGCAGTGCCTATTTAAAGAGACTTCTACTCAGAGAGGGTCTATAATTGTATAGATGACATGCTACAAAGCTTCCATAAGAGTCTCAATATAACGGCATGTCTTCTACTAAGGTTTTCTGTTGCATTGGTGGTACTCTTATGGTAATGGTGCTCATCTTTCAACCGCGGACATGATCCAATTTTGCTCTTATTATTCTGTTTTCGTTCTCAGACTCCTGATCAGCTTTATGTAGTTCGGAGAACGAAGTGCATTGTGTTATAGCGTACATCTTAGCTGCGATATATGCGCTTTTCGGCCTTCCAGTTCCTACTTCAGCATAGCTTATGCGTCACTTTGGCTCTTTTTGGGTCACACCAACGCGAGCCCAAGACCTGCTTAGTCGCCTCTTACAACATGATTGGCAGGCAGCAATGTCGCCTTTCTTTACTCCAATTTATGACTCCGGAGGGGGTGCAAAGGGAACGCATTGGTCTTGACGGACCCAGGGTTAGCAGATAACCAAGATCACAAAAGTGCCTCCTCGTGGCGCACCCTGGTTACAGAAATACAGCGGCTAATGCTGATTCTGGCTAAACCTTTTGGGTATCGTGTCCGTGAATGTGGAAGTAACAGATGGAATGAGATTTGACTGCAAAAAGACAGTTAATAACTCCGACACCACTGTGCCAACACATGCAGCAACACTGTCGACACACAGTGAAGCTAGCAATTCTGGTAGAAGAATTGGAGGGCGGCCAATGTAGTCGGTACGAAGCAAGCAGATGTTCCAATAAAAATAAAAGCACAATGAGTACACTGAGAAAGATGCACAGCGCTAGAGGGCAGCGTCATGTGTAAAAAGCATGGAAGACGGTTCGATGAAATTGGAACTAAAGCATTGTTTGCTCGAAACAAGCTTCTAGTTACCAGTGATCCCAGCCTGGGCCCAACTCTACTGTAGAGTCTTTCCTATACCGGAAGCGTGCTCGCGGAGAGAAAAGGTTCAGTACCCGATGGGCACAGGCATAGCAGTCCGAGGTGACAAGCACTGTTCAGCTCCAGAACAAAGCACAAGTTTCTAACGTTCCTAAATATGTGTACATATTCAGACCTGGACTAGGGACTCACGAAGTTGGTGAATAACGCTTCGGCTAAGAAGACGAACGATCCCGAGCCCAACTCTTCTGTCAAATTCTTCCTAAACCGGAACCAGGCTTGAGGCCGAGAAAAGGTTTAGTACCCGATGAGCACGGGCACAATACGTCTAATTACTCGAGGCATGTTCACTGACTGCGGAACGCCTCGTGCAGGACAGACGTGAAAGACAAACCGTCTCGGCATAGAGTCAGTACACATTCACCGTCTGGCGACAGATAGGAAGGCTGTCACAGGCTAGGGTAGCCCACCCGAATTGTCAAGGCATGCCGAAATCGGCTGTGCTAGGCCTACTAGGCGCATAACGGTGGCACAACGTAATCACGCTCCCGGCGGAAATCGCACGGATAACCGTGCTAGTTACAATGG
Source organism: Meghimatium bilineatum (assembly GCA_034231615.1). Taxonomy (NCBI): domain Eukaryota; kingdom Metazoa; phylum Mollusca; class Gastropoda; order Stylommatophora; family Philomycidae; genus Meghimatium; species Meghimatium bilineatum. The sequence goes on from CM067307.1 coordinate 24,543,224, forward strand.
AGCGAACGCAAAACAAACAAACAAATGACTCCGGAAACACTCAGGCGACAATTTGGTTGTATCCTCAACGTTTTTAACCATCAGCTTATAATAATAGAGGTCGTGTTCTGGTAATCCAGTCACCGCGAATTCAAGAGTATGTGTTTAAGAGTGTGTTGCTGATATCACGTTTTTATCATACCAATTTTATTATTGGAGCACCTTAAGGGGATCAACATGTGATATATTCTATCCAGAACGTGGTCTTCCTTATGGCTCTATTGAATTCTCCTCGGTCTTGAGCAAGGTGTACCGCCTCCTTTAGGGCAGACATTCCTGTATGTCTTCTGTCCAAGGGCGTCTTGGTTAACCTTTACACCTGTTACCTTCTATAGTACCTCAAATATCACTATCACCATACCTTTATGTCTCTTAACATGACCGAAAAAAGCTAGTTGCTCAATTAATATGGTTTTCAGAAGCCAGCCCTCTTGGGCGATGATTGTGCTTTGTACCTCCTGGTTTGTTTTCCTTGCTGTCCATCGTTTTCTCAGAACTATTCTATAGAATTTTAATTTAAATGATGTTGTTATATTGGACAATGTTTTATTAGTACCAATGTTTCGCATGCTTTGCATTCGTCGTTACTGGAAACACACATGTTTGTAATAAGCACAATTTGGTTCTTATTTGGTTCACAAGGGATATCATTCTAATTTCCAGTTTTTGTACACAGGAATCATGGTCAACCTACATATGAGTTTTTCATAATAATATTTTTAACATTTAAGACTAATGCATACAACAGAAAAAAGAACACACTATTTGTTTAATTCGTGTTTAAATTCAAGATGTAGCAGGAGTACATTTATTCTCTTTTTTGGACACAATAATTAGTATTCCACTTCTTCCACGTCCTGTTTTCTTAATAAATCCTGCTTTATTTGAAAGCTCCTCAGTGCTCCCATACATCTGTATGTGGATATCCATCTCCGTGGGCCAGTGTTCTTACCATAACTGGTTTAGTGTATTGCAGTCTTGCAGAATATGTTCAGTGGTCTGTGCTGCCTGCCCACAAGGGCACAGAGGTGATGGGACCAGTCTCAGTCTATTTAAGTGCCTGTTTAATCTGTTGTGTTCTGTTCTGATGCGAAAGGTAATAACCTGTTTTGCTCTGTCGAGATACTGGTAATTGTATTTTGGGTGGTCAACTTTCGTGATGGTTTTGATGAGTGTCCTTTTTCTTGGTAGGCGATTTCTTGTTCTTTTTGTCCTTGTGTTGCTCCATCCTTTGCCAGCTGTTTGCCTTTTCAATTTCCTGGTATGCCACAGTGGGATGATAACTAATAAGGGGAGAATAATTAGTTGAAACAAATTTATTGACAATTGTTCTTATTATCTCCCTTCTATTGTAAACGTTAAACCGCCTTTTATAAAATGTCAAGTTCTCTGTTTACGGTGATTAAATTAGTGGGTTTAAAAAAAATAAATAAAGCATTATGTTAAATCAAAGTGAATATCTAAGACACAATAGTCAAATTTTCTTCCTGTAAACAGCGCCCTTTTTCTATCTCGTACAGTTCACGAAAGTAAGATTGCTGCTAAGATGTCAAAATTAGGACCTATAAGAAAAGACAAAAACATTGCGTGGTGTTGACTGTGATATGTGTTTTAGATTAGTGGTCAGCCCGAGTAATGTGTATGGTAGATTTATGATTAGCCCGTATAATGTAGACTGTGCTATGTATGATAGATCAGTGGTCAGCCTGTGTGATGTGGAGTGTGCTATGTATTATAGATCAGTGGTCAGTCCGTGTGGTGCGGAAACCAGAAAATGGAGCTCATATTAGTTGCACTATTACCTAACATGCACATCGTAAATGGTGACTAAGAAAGTTTTGAGGGTTGAGTTGGCTGACCCATTCCATTGACGGTCTAGTGATCCAGTGATCCAGAAGTCACAGGATTTCCTAGTCAAAAAGGTGACTTTAGCTTAAGGCTGGAGATGGATTTAGCTGATATGTCAAGACCAACTATCTCTTGGAAAAGCAAAATCAATGCTATAGATTCATACATGTCTACAAGAACCATTACTTTCAATATTAAACGCATTCGGTTGCATCTGTGGGTCCCACAAATGTCCCACTAGACAAACCACCCATGCAACAGAAAACCTTAGTAGATGACATGCGGTTATATTGAGGCTCCTTTATGGAAGCTTGTAGCATGTCATCTATACAATTATAGACATCCTCTGAGTAGAAAACTCATTCAATGGGCATTGCACTGAGCTGAAGTCTCCTTGGTATGAAAGAAAGCTCACAAAAAAATTACCGCACTGCACATAGGAAGTAAGAGCTAAAAGCGCCCATTTCTTGTGGTTCCGAATCAGTAAATCAATATTAAATCGACAAATATATCTACTTGCATGGTTTATACTTCTATTGATAAGGGGGGGGGGGAGTGGTTAACTATGTGTCTCTACGGCCCTGATAGTTATCTATGGGCCTTTATGGAACAATGAACTTCACATCAAAATCCACTTAGTTGCTGCTTACGAAATGTTTGACAGGTAACAGTGTAGCTATTCTTTGCTCCCCTTCCAGTCCCGGCTAAACAAGGGCAGTTTTTTATTCACTTCTCCCACCCAGGCCCGGTAACACAAGGGCAGTTTCTATTGGAAATTAAGTTCATTTAACTACCATTGCTTTCAGATTGTTTCAGAAGCAATGGTTTCTGAAGGAAAGATTCCAAAATCTAGCAATGGGGCGACTGAAAAGAAGCAGTTTTATCCATCAAACTCATAAACTGCAATTCCGTCCCCCCCCCCCCCAGAAACGTGACAATGTACATATTCAGAGAATTGCAGTAATGGTATTGACTAGATGTTATTTAAGAAGGTGTTCCCTCTCCGGAAAGATCAGAAGAACGCGTGATCAGCAACTGACTGGGACACTGAGCTTATACACTTTTAGATGGCTGACGTCATGGCAAACAGAGCATATATAGGAATGCTCCCAGTTCTGTGACACTTATTCATAGTAAAAAATCCTCAGAAATAAAAAAAAATATTTTCTTGTAAAATGTGACAATTAAGAATTTAAGTCATTAAAAACTATACATTATCACTGTATCCAAATATTTTCTTTTTTTTCAAAAAAAAAATGTATTCTTTACAAAAAACAAAATGAAATAATTTGACTGAACATTTGTTTTTAATCACAGATTGTTTTTAATCACGATAGTTAAAAAATAATGGCAAAAAAGTCGAGTGAAGCACAAAAATACGTTAAAGTGTTTGGGTGTAAATACAAATAATACTAAAATTTAAGTAATTACAAAGTTATTTCATGACAAAAAAGTCGAGTGAAGCACTTTCTAAGCAGCTCTCCTATACCCCCGTAATCCTCTCTCGAGGCGGTATGACATAGCAGGCGCCGACATCGAAAGCCACTCGGACGCTGAGTATAGCTCACCACTCAGCTGAGCACGTTTATGCTGTTAACATTCCGTACGACCGAAAACTTCACCCCGGTGACTTCGTCCTGTCTTAACATGTCATATGGGGAGGAACCAGCCTAGATCCCAAGCGGTACTGTGACGAGCGAGCTGACTCGACACTGGCTGAACCTTGACCCCGCGGTGGAGTCTAAGACATGTGAACGGACTACTGACACTGGTTCCCATACAAAGTCAAGAGCCAACTTTTGTAAAGTTCCGCGGGGAACTTGAACCTTATACGGACATTATCCCTTAAACTTCATAATCTTATGTACCACACATTTTGTTACCCATGTCAACGGTGAGGGAAGAATGTCGCGCATATTGCTTTCAAAATACGTTTCTATATATAGGACAACGGGGAAAAGTTACATAAAATCTCTCAATATAAATTAGAGTTATTAATTTAAATGATATTGCCAATTATCAGATCAAAATATTTGTGTTTTGATGATTTATTAATATCTAATACTTATTACCACCCTTGATTTTGGAGTGTATGCCCGGCTATGTCCCTTGGTAAATAAATGCTAATATCTTTAACTTCCGGTTCAAATAATGTTTTTGGATTTCCATATTTACATCATGGTTCGTTCAACCTTATTTATTTCGATAATGAAGTTCTAAAACAAATTGCAATGAAACGAGAGACATGGAAGGAAAGCTGTTGGTTTGTTAGTTAGATACTATATCATATATGAAATATTCCTTGAATTATGCTACATTTCTACATAAAATGTAGAAAGACTACAAAGTCTGTACGTCAACCCTGAAAAAATGTTACATACTATACTTTTTTCTAATGAATTTGACATCAAAATAATTTACATTGAAACATATAGGAAAAATAAATAAAACTTCTGACCACAAAATGTACCCAAGCTGATAATTTCTAAGTTATCTTTTTGTTATTTTCAATAATAAAAGCCACAAACTATATATTTTTTTGTTCGCAAAGACAAGACACATCTGTTGATCCTATTTCTATAATTTTTAGGTGCACCCAGAACTATTTAATATTAAAAATGGCAGCAAATTAGCATAATTAAAATGACAATAAATTATAAAACTATTGAATATAATTAAATACCACAGGAAGTATATATATTTGTGTTGGCAAAGGCAAGACGCATCTGTTGATCCTATTTCTATAATTTTTAGGCGCATGCAGAACTAATTAACCTTAAAAATGGTAGCAAATTAGCATAATTAAAATGACAATAAATTATCAAACTATTAAATATAATTAAATACCACAGAAATTATATATATTTGGGTTCAATACAAGAATCTGTGAAAAAATCATATGACAACATACCAACTTTTAAATTTCATGTGCTATTGCACTATCTCGGAAACTTAAAAAGTCGTAACTTAAATAACCAAATTAGCGATTTGCGCGCAAGGAACTGGCAATCAACCTCTCACTCCATGTGCAATGTGTCGAATAGTCTGTATATGCGACTTTTAGGAATTTCATTCCATCTCATTATGTTAGCTATGTGTTCCGTAGAAAGCTGTCCACTGATTCTTGTATTGTACCTATATTTTTATTAGCATAGGCAAGACGCATCTGTTGATTCTATTTCTATAATATTTAGGTGCTCACATTACTAATAAATATTAAAAATTGAAACAAATTAGCATAATAAAAATGAAAATAAATTATCAAACTATTGAATATTTTAATAGTTTAAATACCACAGAAAGTATATATATTTGTGTTGGCAAAGGTAAGATCCTATTTCTACAATTTTTAGGTGTGTGCAGAACTAATTAATATTAAAATGGCAGCAAATTCGCATATTGAAATGCAAATAAATTATAAAACTATTGAATATAATTAAATATTCCAGAGAAATTATATATATTTGTGTTGGCAAAAGCAAGACGCATCTGTTGATCCTATTTCTATAATTTTTAGGCACACACAGAACTAATTAACCTTAAAAATGGCAACAAATTAGCATAATTAAAATGAAAATAAATTATCAAACTATTAAATATAATTAAATACCACAGAAATTATATATATTTGGGTTCAATACAAGAATCCGTGAACAAATCACATGACAACATACCAACTTTTAAATTTCATGTGCTATTGCACTATCTCGAAAAGTTAAAAAAGCCTTAACTTAAATAACCGATCTAGCGATTTGCGTGCAATGAACTGGCCATCCACCTCTCACTCCATGTGCAACGTGTCGAATAGTCTGTATATGCGACTTTTAGGAATTTAATTCCATCTAATTATGTTAGCTATGTGTTCCGTCGAAAGCTGTCCACTGATTCTTGTATTGTACCTATATTTGTATTGGCAAAGGCAAGACGCATCTGTTGATCATGTTTCTATAATTTTTAGTTGCGCAGAACTATGTAATTTTAAAATTGCAGAAAATTAGCATAATTAAAATGAAAATAAATTATCAAACTATTAAATATAATTAAATACCACAGAAATTATATATATTTGGGTTCAATACAAGAATCCGTGGACAAATCATGTGACAACATACCACTTTTTAATTTCATATGCTATTGCACTATCTCAGAAACTTAAAAAGTCGCAAAATAAATTACCGATCTAGCGATTTGCACGCAATGAACTGGCTATCCACCTCCCACTCAGTGTGCAGCGCGCATGTCGAGTGGTCAGGGGCTCTCATCGTGCAATGTGTCGAATAGTGGACACGTCTGTATATGCATCTTTTAGGAATTTCATTCCGTCTATTTATGTTAGCTGTTTATTCTGTAGAAACCTGTCCACTGGTTCTTGTAATGTACCTATATTTTTATTAGCATAGGCAAGACGCATCTGTTGATTCTATTTCTATAATATTTAGGTGCGCACAGAACTAATAAATATTGAAAATTGAAACAAATTAGCATAATAAAAATGAAAATAAATTATCAAACTTGAATATAATTAAATACCACAGAAATTATATATATTTGTGTTGGCAAAGGTAAGATCCTATTTCTACAATTTTTAGGTGCGTGCAGAACTAATTAATATGAAAAATGGCAGAAAATTAGCATATTGCTGCTAGAGTTTGATATGATGAGATATTACTGCTAAAGTGCTGTCCATAGATTCATCAATAGGTTTTACCCTTCTCTCCCCACCCACCCGTAAACCCAAATCTTTAGGAAACTACAGTCTTGCTTAATTATGTATTTTAAAACTTCACTCATCTGCCTTCGAGATCAACGTTTGTCTTAGCGTACATGACTTTCTTCTAGCTCACACATTCTGTCTTCTAGCTCACACACCTGTCTTCTAGTTCACATATCTGTTTTATAGATCACACATATGTCTTCTAGTTCACACATGTCTTCTAGATCAACGTTTGTCTTAGCGCACACAACTGTCTTCTAGCTCACACATCTGTCTTCTTGTTCACACGTCTTCTAGCTCGCACACAACTGTCTTCTAGCTCACACATCTGTCTTCTTGTTCACACATCTGTCTTCTAGTTCACACATATGTCTTCTAGCTCACACATCTGTCTTCTAGTTCACACATCTGTCTTCTAGCTCACACATCTGTCTTCTAGATCACACATCTGTCTTCTAGATCACACATCTGTCTTCTAGATCATCGTTTGTCTTAGCGCACACAACTGTCTTCTAGCTCACACATCTGTCATCTAGTTCACACATGTCATATAAGCTCACACATCTGTTTTCTAGTTCACATGACTATCTACTAGCTAACAAATTTGTGTTCTTTCTCAAAACAGGACACTGAAGCTTAAAATTGACTTATTCAAACTTAAAGAACAAAGTGGAGTCAGGAAAGCAACTATAGATAGACTGATTATCCAGTTGAATAAACATGTACCTCAAACACTTGGTAATGATGTTGTCTCGCTTTTCATGTTTATTTGATCACGTGAATATATTGTTGCCGGACAACAAGGGAGAAGAAGGTTCTTGCCAGAATCTTTTTTGCCTATTCATTTATTACTACGGATTAACTGTCTGTCAATATTTGATGTAAGTAAAACTGAAACTCTACATCTTTTTAAAATGTTTTATCTTTTCTATTCTATGACCCTTTTTGTATTATGAAAGTAAATATTAAATGTCTGCAATGAATAAATCATCAATCCACAGACAAAAGTCCACAAGTAAAAAGTACAAAGAGGAGTTTGTTGGAGGTCGTAGAAGCTCAAATTCAAGGTAGTAACAATATCAGTGTATTTGTTGTCCTCTATTTTATTATATTTCTTATACTATATATTTATCCAAGACTGGTAACATTACATCTGTGTCCATGTGGGCAGACAATGGAACATATCCTGCAAGACTGCATTTCCCTAAACCAGTTAAAGGAGGAATGCTGGCCTATAGAGATGGATATCTACAGAAAGATGTTAATTAATTTTGGCACACCTTTTGATACAGACCACAGAGTTTGATGAATCCATTTGCTTGAAGTGTTTTCTAGTGCTCTTTTGGCACTCTTCTTCTGTGTTCATTCTTAAACTCCTGCATATTAGCAGGATGTAATCCGGAGACTGCATGATCATCCTGTCATGTTCGTCCGTAATAGTCGATAATGACGATTTGGGATCAACTGTAAAAGGTAACGGTAATATGAGTTATGAACCAGTGTCATAACACACAGTTTCCCATAAGTGCTCATCTGTCTAGTCAGTGGTTGACCAGAAACCCCCATCGAAGATAGATGTGTCGTATTATTGGTGTAAATAAAACGGTGACTCAACGCAGAGAATTTCCATTCTCTGGACTAAATTCTGCTGGAAATTTAGTAGGACCATTGTTCTGCTGCAAGAGATATCCATTGGAAGTGTTAGAATGAAGAAAAAGACCGGAAACCGCCTGAAGAGGGTCCTCGACAACACTTGCTAAATTAATATGGCACCTTCCCAGAGTTTGAGCCCTGGTATCCAACTTTCTCATGTCTGGTTTAACCATGGGGGTAATTTTTATTTAAACCACGAATAATGAATGGACCCATGTGACGTCAGTGACCCACAAAGCTGTACTAAATTTGGTTTGTTGTACTGAAAGGAGCAGATATCTCAGACAGCTGTAAACCTTGATTTGGCAGATTCTGTTCTCCACAATACATCCTGCTAGTTTACAAGAGTTTGAGAATGAATGCAGAAGAAGAAGTAACGGTTCATGCCTGGAACGTGTGCCTACCAATGTTTACAGCGCTCATAGTTTTTAAAGAATTATCTGGTCATAATTTTTTAATAGTTTGTGACATTGCATAATACAATTGTTTAGTAGTTTGAAGCCAGGGAAATAATTAACGAAAATAGGAAAAACACAGTTTTTGAAACACAGCAGGAGGGGGTAGGGATAGAATTAGAATTAGGTAAAGGTAGGCCCCATGGCAGCCACCTGTCACGGATGAATATAACTTCATGCACTAAGCCACAGCAGCTATTAATTGGGGTGGCCAGTTCCCTTTCTTACTGTCTTTACCTCCCCTAACTCATGTGTCAGGTACCCTATTACAGCTGAGTCGACAGGAGGAGTGGTCGTGTCCAGCGAGAAATCACAACTGGAATTTTTGTTTGTCCGGACATGGTTTCGAACCTGGTATGCTGTAATCCAGTGATAGCAAGCAAGCTCACTATCAACTAGGCTACTGTGCTCCTCAGAATTAGTTTTAACACTGCGCCTAACAACTCTCCCCTCCAAACTCTAGCATTATCCCTTCTCATTAAATCATGGCATAATTTCACTAACATTAGCCATTTTTGTAATTTGTGCGACACGCTCTGCAAGTGATGTAAAATTATTGACTACATGAAAACTGTGTACACCATAACAAACTTTCAATGAACCTGTGCATAATTTCTGAGTTCATTCTATTTTCTGCTTATAGATTAACTATTACATAGGCACGTGTTCCAGACAAGGACAGACATGACATTATTCTATTGATCTGCTGATGCCCAAAAGGGGATCAAAGCATAGCAACCTTGTGACCTGCTATGCATGTTGTAAGAGACAGCTAAGGAGCTTTAGGGGTGTACTTTTCTATCCTATCACATGGGTCAAAGTGACCATAAAGCCATGTCAAAGAATGAGTCTAGAGAACTGAGTTCATTATGTGTGGTTTACAGTTTATCTGCGATATCTCATCTTTCTGCAACACATTCCATCTTCAGAATGACTTCTGGGTTACTTTAGTATTCTATGGGATGGGTCAAGCCAACCCCACATTTCCTTATTCATCTTTAACAACATACATGACAGGTCATAGTTTTGCTATTCTGCGCAACACTTTAAGATCCTGTCAACATACTGGGGGCAACTAAATCTTCATATCCATGACAAGGGGCTGGCTGTGATGTGTACTGACCCAAATAAACATTAATTAAAGTCAATATTATTAATTTGAAGATTTGTCACAACTTTCTCATTTTCAGGGGGATCTCCCTAGTGTAATGGGGTTAAGCTGTTCGCCTTGAGTTCAAGAGGTCATGAGTTCAAATCTGACTCATGTAATTTTGTGTATAAAGTGGATTTTTTCAGAGATCCCTGTGGGTTATCACTTGAAGCTATGGAGTTACGTGCTATGAGTGGTACTATTGGCATACAGCATGCCACTTTGTTGAGAGTGATGAGTATATATGGAAACCGAGTACAGTGAAGTCAATCCTCTACAACTTTTGAACCCTTTTTTTAACTTTTCTAATTTTCAGATAATGAGAGATAAAAAAGACAGAAAGTAGAACAGACTGCAGATAAGCATCAACAAATGACTTCAGTAGTGGAATATGAAGAGTGGAAAATAAAAATATTAGAGCTGCTGAAACCTCTTGATGGAGCTTTACTAACCCTACTGTCCATGAATGGAAACAATCAGGGCTTCATGATTGGGGTGCCAAAGAGGGAGTTTTAGTGGTGTACTTTGCTGTCCTATTACATGGGTCCTCCAATTGTGTTGTTAAATGTTGTGGGTGAAGTTGGAGTTGTCAGACTTTGGCTATTGTCAGCATGTGTCTCTTTAAGGTTTCTTTGATTGTCTCCATCCATCTAATTCTTGGTCTTCCTTGTTCCATGTAGCCTGATCTTCAGCTGTTGTATGCACAAAGTGCTGGTTGCTTTGGTTCCATTCTAATGATGTGACTAAACCACCGTGTTTGCTGTCTCTCAATATAGTCTTGAGATGGTTTTTATTTCTTCTCTGATATCTTCATTTCTCTGTTGGTCTCAGTGTTTGATATTTTTAACTTTTCTCAAACATCTCATTTCTCGCAAATGTATTGTTAAAACCATACCTTGCAAGGTGATTTGGTGCCACTAGAATGGGCCTGGTTCGATTCCCATTAGTCTCAAAAATTTTCACCCCTTGGGGGAACTGTATGCTAAAGATTTCAATGTGGTACCCTTATGACCCTGATGGGTGCAGGTTTATAAATAGAATAGATATTTAATGTAAATAAAATTGTTAAAGATTATATGAAGTACTTTGTCATTTTTTTTAACCACAATGAATGACAGAATTATATCAAAGAATGATTGTCCAGATTTAGAGACATGTCTCAGAAATAAGAGATTTCTTCTAAATCAATCGCTCTGATTCTGAAATATTTTTGAGTCATGACCCCATTTTAGAGAAACAAACTGATCTACGACCCCATTTTACGAAACAAAGTTACCCTCTACCCGAATACGTTAAAACAAGGTCTTGATATAGTTAGAAGAAAACATACAAAATTATAGCTTTTTGCATCTTTACAGATGGTCGAAAAGCTGGCCAGTGCAAAATTTCATATGAATAAGGAGACCCTCAAATTAATTAAATTGCCAAAATGCATAATGTCTATGTTTCACGCGATTTCTTTCCTAGGCAAGTTTTATTGGTTGGTTGGTTAGTTGCTGATCCAGCAGTCCATGGGCTCATGCCCTTTGACCCAATGCTATTGTGTGATATATGCATGTGTTTGTCAGCTGTTGTTTTGTTCCAAATAATGTGTTCCATTTATCTAGACCTGGAGGGAGAAGCATTTTCCTGATGTCATCCAGTGCTGTGCATTTAAAAAGTTTGCTGTCAACATTTTCATAGGGATGAGTGCACAGTCAGCACTCTGGATTATGTGTTGTGGTTATATTCTGTTCAGGTGATTGTTAAGCTGTACATGTTGTGTGGTGTGCAGTCGGAAGATGATACTCTGGTCTTTTCTTCCCAGGAGGTTGATGTTATCTTTAGGATTTGGGCTGGTCATATATTTATAGATTTCCCTCCCAGTGTTTCCCGTAGCCCATCTGTTCACCCAATTTTCTTTAGTCACAGATTTCAGTATCATTTTAATAGTGCGTATGGTTGTTTATGTATATGGCTGTTCTTGTTGAGCTCCCATCTTTACTAGTCTGTCTGCCTTGTCATTGCCAGGTGTGTTTGAGTGGCCAGATATCCACTGCATAACAATGTAAGTAGCTGGTTGGCATGGTGATATATTTCCACCAGCTCAGGCTTACAATGTCCACCACATTCTAGTGCTTGAAGAGCGAACATAGAATCTGTGAAAATAATGTTTTGAACTTTTGATGGAAAGGCATCAAATATGGTCTTCAGGTGGTACAATGCAACTTCTAGTGCTGTTATTTCGGCTTCATAGTTAGAACATATCTCCCCACAGGCATCAAACAACTCATCAGATGTTTTGTCTGGATATTCCATATAGATTCCATAACCTGTTTTGATGGTAGTTTTGAAAGCAGACCCATCAGTATAGACATGAATCCATTGTTCTGGGTAGGTGTCTATTGTTTTCTGTGTTTCTTTCATAAGACTTACTGGGTCTGAACTTTTCGGTGCATTATTTCTTAATTGTGTCTTGATTTCCGGCAATTTAAAACCTGCATGTTGTGATAAACATTTTTATACTCTTTGCAGTTCTTGTCTCGGAGGTGATAGCTGCCTTTTATTTCATCGACATGGCTCAGGGCTGACTTTTGTTTTATTCTGTGGTTTGGTTGCCAGTTTTCTACAAGTTGTTTCTACAAATGTAGAACCCCTTGAGATGTGGAGAGATATGGCTTCAATGGAGGCTTATGAAAGAAGCAAAAAAAATGAACAAAGACCACCCAAATAAACAAGCCAGTTTTATTAAGATGTTGCTTTATCAATTTTTACTTGGGGGCTTTGAATGATAGTTTAAACAAGAAAACATGATCAGCCTTTTGATATAAATGTTGAAAATGTTTTGTGTATTGTAATTTGTAGGTTTTCTTGTTTACATCATAACACCCTAGTTTTAGTGATAGTTCGTCGTGTCTAAGTGGACCATTCTAAAAACGTGTTTTACGTAAGTACATTTTTAGATAAATTTAACAAGATTATATGTGAAAGTAGATATGCTTTCAAAATAGGCAAAAAATTGCCAAATATTTCATTTTTTGCATTCTTTTTCAAAATCGATTGGTAGAATGTAGTCTAGAGAACGGAATGCATGTCTCATGGTCTAGAACATTGTTGAGATATCTACACCATTTGGCCTGTCATATTCACCTTAATCATGAGCCAGATATTTAAAATGGCAACCCTGTAAAAGAGATGGAAACCCTGTGAAAGAGATGGAAACCCGTGAAAGAGATAGAAACCTCGTGAAAGAGATAAAAACCCTCTGAAAGAGATGGAAACCCTGTGAAAGAGATGGAAACAATGAAAGAGATAGAAACCTCGTGAAAGAGATAGAAACCCTGTGGAAGAGATAGAACCGTCGTTAAAGAGATAGAAACCTCGTGAAAGAGATAGAAACCCCGTGAAAGAGATGACAACTCTATGAAAGAGATGGCAACCCCGTGAAAGAGATAGAAACCCCGTGAAAGAGATAGAAACCCAGTGAAAGAGATAGAAACCTCATGAAAGAGATAGAAACCTCGTGAAAGAGATGGAAACCATGTGAAAGAGATAGAAACCCTGTGAAAGAGATGACAACTCTATGAAAGAGATGGCAACCCCGTGAAAGAGATAGAAACCCAGTGAAAGAGATAGAAACCTCATGAAAGAGATAGAAACCTTGTGAAAGATAAGAAACCCTGTGGAAGAGATAGAAACCCTGTGGAAGAGATAGAAACCCTGTGGAAGAGATAGAAACCTCGTGAAAGAGATAGAAACCTCGTGAAAGAGATAGAAACCCCGTGAAAGAGATAGAAGATGGAGATCCGTTGCAGTCAACGCTTGAAAATTAGACTTGAAATAGCCACGACTGCAATGCCCAGATTAAATAGCATATGGGAGAGCAGAATAAGTACATCAGTGAAGATACGCCTAGATACCATTGTATGACATGTATACCATTATAGGTCATGTCGTAGTGTGAGACTCGGAATTGGGCGAGAGGTTCACGCTGTTGGTGAACGACACCTCGGCTAAGAAGACGAAAGCGCCATGGTCCAACTCTTCTCGTGGATGAAAAAAGGTTCAGCATCCGGTGGGCATAGGCACAGAACGTCGAATTACACGAGGCAGGTTCACAGACGGCGGAACACCTCGCGCGAGATTGACGTGAACGACAATCGTCTTGGCGAAGAGTCACTACACACCCACGTGACTGTCGACAGATAGGTAGGCTGTCACGGGCTAGGGAAGCCTACTACCCGAATTAAAGGCATGACAAAAATGGATGTGCTGGGCCTCGGATGTCTAGACCACAAAGTGAGCCAATCGAGGTACAAATAATACAGTTCAAATGTGGAACTTGTGGCACAGTGTACGTTGCTCTCGCCGGCGGAAATCTCACGATTTATTCGTTGTGGTTATAAGAGAATGAACGCAGAAGAAGAAGAATATGTCATGCATACCATATGTACCAATATAGACCTATAAATCTAAAAAATACATTTTCTATTTGTATGGGTACACAGATTTCTAGTTAAGATGTTGAGAAGAATATGCTATGTAATATGTCACTGTCATTAGAAGCGCATAAGAGAGTTTCATGGCTAGGCCTATATCAATCAATAAACCATAACCCTTCACGGTCGTAGGGGTGTCACATTGGTTGCTTCAGCACACAGAGTCCTCCAGCGAATTATATCCTCAGCGATGCGGATGAGTGTGGAAATAGATGGCCCTGTCCATTCCTTGATGTTGTCTGTCCATGCCTTTATTTTCCCTCTTCTGTTTCTTCCACCTTCGACAGTTCCCTGTAGAATTGTTTTTGACAAAGAATCGTGTCTGCATACATGTCCGAACCATGCTAGTTTTCGTAGTTTCACTATTGAAATCAATGGTTCCTGAACTCCTGCACACATCTCTACTTTATTTCTTACGTACACATTGGTCTTATGTTCCCTATAGGAAATTCGTAGAATTTGTCTGTAGCATTTGTACTCGAAAACCTGTAATCTTCTCAGGCCTATATAGGGACCTACCACTGACTCTAAAATATGTATGCTAAGTTTGGCAATAAATAAACAGGATAGTGGAAAAATTAGAGGCAACAGTGATGTGGTTATGTAGAGGAAAGTGTTGACAAGACATAGAGGATTTATTTAATTGTAGTTGGATTATCCCATATGTATTCCATCCTTCTCAACAAAGCAATACGCGCCAGCCGAGAGTAACATTCATAGCACGTAATTATGCAGCTTTAAGCTAAAAGTGCTATAATTCATAGGTAGGTAGGTTAATGAGTTTGCCTCTCTTTTGGAGAGGCGTGCCCCTTTCAACCAGCGGACAAAGTCCAATTAGGCTATATTAGGATACAAGCTATAATTCACGGGGGATTTCCGCCATCTTTGTTAGCATATTCTTTCCCGTGTCCTTGAGTGACGGGCGTGCCGAGGGGGTTGCGGTCGCACCGGGCATCAAAATGCCCCTCAAAATAATGAAAACATTGAAATGGGATTTAAATGCCTTTGCCATGCCAAAGTTGATGCCCCGCAACCAGTAACGTAACGAGAGGGGGCGGAGGTGTGGGCGGCACCATCGGGAGGGCGAAAAATGTATTTTCTTCCAGGCTTTCACAATCACTGCCATATTTTTTTTATGTCACAAGGGCGGAAAATTATGATTCCGCCCCGGGCGCCATTGACCCACGCTACGCCACTGCTGTTTGTCTCTTAACATATTCCAAAACTGGAGTGATACCGGTTCTTTGTCTAATATCTTCATTTCTCAATTTGTCTCTTAGCGATATTCATAGGATTCTGCGTAAGCATGCCATTTCAAATGTCACAAGTTTACGTTTATCTTGTGCTGTCGTTGTACATGTTTGGCATTGGTAACACAGCGTTGGAATAATAATTGTACTTGAATAGTGTTAGTTTGTTGTTTAAATCTACATTTGTGTTTCTGAAGAACGGTGTCATTTCTCTTATGGCTTGGTATGCTTTACTGCATCTATTGTGTATTTCTATGCTGCTCTTGTCATCTGTTATTATATTGCTTCCTATATATGTGAATTCTGTCACTTGTTTAAGTCTATTGTTTCCAATATATATGTTGGTGTTTCTTTCTGTTCTTCCTACCTTCATTACCTGTTTGATGTAAACTTTCTATTTGTCTTTGTAGTTGCTCTTCTGATGATTCTACAAGTACTTGGTCGTCTGCAAATAGTAATTCGTTTAAGCTATCCTTCAAATTGTTTTCCTCCGTTGTCTTTAGAAATGTGATCTATATCTGTTATGAACAATTAGGGGGGGGGGGAATAGTACACATCCCTGTCTAAATCCCGAGTGAATTTGGAAATTATCCGATGTACCTGTGCTCGTTCTTACTGTGCATTGACTATTGGCGTATAGGCTCTGACATAGGCTTATCGGATATTGGACGGATATCGGATATAAGACTCCGTTTACCTTTATTTCTCAAATAAACGATTATTTGTTGCAGCCAAAACACACGAATGACCTGTTTTTTAAGGTAACCCTCTGAGGAGTTCATATCTACGACCCTGCCTATACGTTGATTTTAAGCTCTGTATAATAGACGCGCAATGCTCATCTGTTTTCAAAAGCCTGTATTCTCCTCTCTGAATATTCATTGCACTATCCAGAGCATACGACAAATGTGTACGTAAGAAGTAAAATAGAGATATGCCTATATATTCACAAGAACCATTGCTTTCATTAGTGAGACGACGAAAACTTGCATGGTTTGAACGTGTATGCCGTTATGATTTCTTGTCAAAAACAATACTGCAAGGAACCATCGAAGGTGGAAGAAACAGAGGAGGACAGGTAAAAGCATTGACAGACAATATCAAGGACTGGGCAAGACAAGATTTTTCCTCACTCATCCGCATCGTTGAAGATAGAAATCGCTGGATGACTGTCTGCTGAGGCGTCCAATGGTGGTACTCCTATGATCCTGACAGGTTACGGGATTATAGTATATGATTCTTCTCTCAATTTCTATTGCAAATGTCAAACGTTCGTACCCATAGAAAAGAATATTTTTTTTTAGGTTTATATGTCAATAATGGTACAAATAGTATACAATGTTACCCAGGCTTATCTTCACTGCTGTACCTATTCTGCTCTTTCATATGGTATTTAATATGGGCATTGCAGCCGAGGCTATTTCATATCTATCTCTTCTATCTCTTTCACAGGGTTGCCATTTGATATATTTGGATCATGAATAAATTGGATTTGTCAGGCCGAAGGGTGCAGATATCTCAACAAGATGCTAGACCATAACTTAATGCATTCCGTTCCCTAGACTACATTCTACCAATCGAGTTTGAGAACGAACACAGAAAAAGAAATATTGGCAATTTTTTGCCTATTTTGAAAGCATATCTACTTTCACATTTGACCTTGTTTAAATTTGTCCAAAAATGTATGGGCATTTACAATACGATATATCTCTGTTACGATAGTAAAAATACTTGACGTGGTGGATAATGAGAACAGAAGTAATTATAGTGAATAAATAAAGCAGAGGAAGTGAACAAATGAGCTTGGCAAATGACTGCTACTAGTAGGTTTGCTACATGACATTTTGACAATTACAGAAGAGACAGATAATAATGATAGTGAAAGTGTAGGAGTATGCGCAGAAACTATTTCAGGAACACCTGTTGGATGTAAACATTCAGAGTTTTAAATTTCAGCAGAAACTGAGAAAATCCAACAATATGTGATATTGGTAGTACAGTCGCATGTGTGGCAGAATGAGGAACTTATTCAACCAGCAAGTCACAGGAACCATTAGCATGCAAACCTTTCAATATCTGCTGGGGAAGACTAAGCATCTATGGGCATGTTGTCTTTGAAATGTTAAATTTTTGCAGTAATTGGGGGAATTCAATAATAAATGTAGTACTAGAGAAACGATGAACCAAGTGCAGAATGTGGAGTTGGTTCAACCAGCATGTCACAGGAACCCTTAGCATGCAAACTCTTCAATATCTGTGAGGGGTGATTATAAGCATCCATGGAGTATGTTGTCTTGGTTGGAAAAGGTTAATGAATCCTTATAGTATTTTTTTTTTGCCTTCTTGATCCTCTTTTTTGGCTCTTTTTTTGTTTTGGCTATTTCTTAATTTTACACCAATTCTATTGTGACAAATCCTGACTTTACTGAGGAATTATTAATTGACAAAGGATTGTGACAAATCCTGACTTTACTGAGGAATTTTTAATTGACAAAGGACAATTTTGATGGCTTAGATTGAAACTCATGCATTTGACAGGGAGATATACTGGTAATAGTCGAGTTGATAAGATTGAAACTCATGCTTTGTAGGTGAGGTGTAATAGTAGAGTTTGTACATTAAACAAGATACATTAAAACTTGTGTCTTGATTCAGAATTCTGATGTAATAATAAAATGTTATTGGGGGTACACTATTGATTTAAATATATATATTTCAACATAATAGTAAATCATCATATATCGTCTTTCTTTGTTTAACAATGAAGTTATTTTCATTCATTACTTGTTCCTAATGTTCTACGAGGTAGCTTCAAAAAGTTCCCAAAATTAGTGGATTATATAGAAATAAATAACAATAGAATTAACTACATTTCCTTCAAAGTAGTTCCCTTCTCAACTACACACTTTTACCAACGTGCATACAGCTGCTGGAAATATTTATGTAATCCATTCTTTGAAACCTCTCTAAGATATCTTGTCGCTTTGGTGATATCATCTGCATCCTTGAACCGCTGTCCTTTCAGTCGAGGAAACAAGAAATCAGCTGGTGTAAGGTCGGGAGAATATGGAGACTATTCCAAGGTAATCACATTGTGCTTTGCTAGGTACTGCTTTATCAGGAAGGATCAATGTTCTGGGGCATTGTCTTGCAGCATAATCTGTTGTCCATTTTTCTTATTGGTTTCTTCTGATTGCATCTCTTAGACGATGGAGGATATCAATGTACATTTCTTTGTTAATTAAACAATATTAGTGTATCTGAGGTGGTAACTTCTCAAGTAAAACACACAATTTAACATTTGTATGTTGTTCAAGCGAGGACATTTTCCACTTCTATGATGCAACTAGCACAACACAAACATCTGTATCTTCTTTTCGAGAGTATATGTGAAGGTCACATCTTCCTTTTCTTTTCGTGAAGGTCGTTATCGACTTCATAATATAAACATATAACCTCCATAACATTATCTTTCAATCAAACACTAGTTGACTATTCTGCGAACGTTTTGAAGCTACAACGTACAATGATGTATTCATTTGGTTGATTGTGCTAAATATTCAAGTTTGTTGCTAGTATTGTATTTGGAACAAACTTAGACTTGCATAAACACTATTTTTTTTGTTTGGTATGTATCTGAACATGTCATAAGAGGAGGAAAAGTGATTTGACATCTGATAACAGGAAATTTGAAGAGTGGGGTGTCATCATATCTCACATAACCCTTCAGAGTGGTTGGGGTGTCACTTTGGAAACATTGACACAAAAATCTTGTCATTCCTCTCTGTTCTCAGCTCTTTCTTTGTATGAGGAATCTTAATGCTAATCATCATCAATATTATCAATCCCCTTCCCCCCATTTCCCTCTCAATTGTTACCTGCAGGACAGTCTTGAAAAGGGAATCATACCACCATATATCCAAACCTCACAAGTTTGCAATGTTTCATCACTGACAAGGGATGTTCTTGTTCAACAAGAGAGTTGGTATTATATCACAGAGTCCTCCTGGGTCGTAAAGGTGCTATTGAAGATAGCACTTATGTTTGCTGTGCAAAAGAGTAGAATTCAGGTCCTGTCCATTCCTTTAATATTGTCAATACATGACTTTTCCCACCTCAAGTGCTTTTTCGACTGCTCTCTGCAAGATTATTTTAGACAGGGAGTATGTTCAAACCACATCAGCTTCTTCATTACAGCTCCAAAATATGAACTGTGTGATTCCCTTCAGATCATACATGCAACCCCTCAGGTTCCATGTAAGTAGTGATTTCTCAGTAGACTATATTCTCCGTCTCTTCATGGTAGATTTGACATGCTGAAGAATGTGTTCAACAGTCTCTGGGCTCAGTTCACCCTTTGCACTGATCTGGCTCACCAATTTTAGCTTTCTATTGTATCCAGTTCTGAATCTGAAGATAATGGTTTTGTCTCAAACTACCTTATTACTTTAAACAATAACACTTGATATTGTAACTTCTGAAAAATTATATTAAGAGTTTATGTTTTTCTGGAGACTAGCAAGATGTGAATCTCTCTAGAAACTGTATTATCTTAGTTTTTGAGAATGATCTGAAAGATGTGATTATGCTTAGTGTTTTTTTTTGACCATGTATTGTAACTGACATCATTCCTGTGGGTATTAAGATAATCAGTATGATGATTCAAAGAGTTCTGAGATTGACATATTCAGATTAAAAACGATTAAATCATTGTTACTGTCTTATGTTGTCTCTAGATAATAGACTTCTATAGAACTATTGTCCTGGACATTGGTAGGGTGAGATGGGGCAGGTTTTCATAGCAATATTTTAAAAAGCGGACGTGTTGGATTAGAAGACACAAATATCAAGAAATAAATTCTGGACAAGGAGATGTTTAAAATCACTACCCTTAATGGGACTCAAGTGGCAAGCCATTCATCTTGTGCACAGGAAGTTGTGGGTTGAATCTGGTTCATGATATGTATTTTTACAAAGTGGAATTTTATGGAGATCTCTGGGGATTATCTCAGTTCCCTGTGAAGCATAGGGCTGCAACTGTTGCTCTCCAGCAATTTATGTACTGCTGTCCTCTTCATTTGTGTCCACGAGGATCCAATTGATTTGGTCACTTTCTCCACTGGTCTTATCCAGGTAAATTTAAGTAGTCTTATCCAGGTGTTCCTCAGTTTTCCAACTCTTCTCTTTCTCTGTGGGTTCCAGTCCTGATCATGTCTGAGTAATATGTCAGGTTTTTTTCTAATGGTGTATTCCTGTCGATCTCAATTTTCTAATTTTTATCTCTACCTCCACCGGACTCTCATTTTTTTTCTTTCACAACTCATCTTTTGATATCAATTCTGGCTGTATAATGTGAAGTAAATGACTTTTGATTTTCTTGGTTGCATGTCATGTTTTCTGGAGTACATCCTGCTAATTGCAAGGAGTTTGAGAACGAATGCAGAATATATTAGCCACTTTTATGAACAGATACAACAATAATTAAATGGGCTTCATAAAATATAAAGCAGACACATACATGAATGAACACACCAAAGCAGTTTCACAAATAAAAAATATATTTTATTCAACTTGAATTTCAAAAATACAAATGAGTAACTAGCACACAATATATGTAAAACTTATTTGCAAGTGGTAAGGGTATGTTCAGGTAATATTTTGTTGGTTAGTGTAAATATATAGATTTGTAGCAACTGTTCATGAAGGAATTCAATTGTGTGCTTTTGGGGTTTGCAAGAGCAGTAGGAATAGTGACACTGTGATCTGTCATATGTGTTGTAAAAGGCAGCTATTGAGGTTTGGACGTGGGGGCCGTCTACAATTCACCATGAAATGACATGCTGAGCAAATACTTCAGAAAAGTCCTCCTTGATGATCGTAAACACTGTCACCTTTCTCGACTGAATCTGATTTTTTCCATGCTTTTCATTGATTGGTGACCAACAGTCAGTGACTAAAGATCAGTCAAGATAAATGATGTTATATGGAATCGGCAAGTTAGTGCTATTCTGGAGAAGGACTTGTTTGATGTTAGGAAAAAGAAACAGCCCTTAGTTATGATTCATGTAGCTGACTTCACTGCCATCTGGGCAGACATTTTGGTACTAGTCCATCTGCAGGTGTGAAATGGTGATGGTTTCTGTGGCAGTCTAACTCCTGATCCAGTCTTGTAGGTGCCCTGTCCTACTTGACAGATGTTCATGCACGTAGAGTATACATCTTCTATTGATTGCAGTGTCATGTCATTCAACACATTATCTTTGAGCATCTGCAGTACGTTGATCTATGACCCTGATTGAATAGCCAAAAGATACTATAAATTATTTATGCAACTTATAGTATATCACAGATACAGCCATTAAAAACAATTCTTTCAAGTGCTTATTCTCAAACTCCTGAATCTTTCTTGCAACACGACAATGTTCCTACTACATTTACATCATAAACATACACTATGTTGCTGTTTTATTTGGGCTTAATGGCCTGGCACATCAAACTTTGTAGGTAAAAACCATTAATATGGGTAGATTGAGTTTCACTATAATCTGTTTATCTGGTTGGTATATCTGTTTATATCTTATTAGAATTAGCTATATAGAACACAACAAATATATTTGTCTGACAGCAAATAAGTAACCTTGCAGGTTATCAAGAACCACTTTTGGCAGTGGTCAAATGACGTAAACTAGTTTTGTTTGGACATGTAACAAAACACGAATCACTTTCTAAAATTATTTTGCAAGGAACAGTCGAGGATGAAAGAACAGAAAATGCTGGATTGATAACATCAAGGGATGTTGGGGCGTGATTTTTCTACACTTCTCCCAATGACTGAGAATAGGGACGGAATGTTTGTAGAACTTTTTGTACTGTCTCCAGTGACACCACTACAACCTTGATGGGTTATGAGTCTTATTCAGGATGTGGCAATTAACATTTCTGGCTGCCGTGATTTTCATTGGAATATTTAATTCAGCAGGTTGTCATTGCCTTCTGAATGGGATTGATGCATATCTTCTTGCTGTGGAAATTGAACTCGGTACCGTTGCCATTTAGATGTGCTCTGTATCTGTGTCACGAGGTGGTTTAGTTACTTTCATATAAACCAACTCTTCCAAACTACAACTTATAAAATTTAGCAAGTATAAAATATTTCAATGTTGTGAGACAGCATCAAACAAATTTGGGATACAGCTGGAGCTAGTTAATGTGCACACATATGATATTAACAGTTTATGACAGAAAGCTAAGAACTCACGATAGAACACAGGAGAAAAAACTAGTTTTGAGATCTAATATTAGAAATGGATCTTGTTCATTTTTCATTCTTCTTCTTTAGTGTTCATTCTCAAACTTCCACTGGATCTCCCTTGTAGCAGGACTATGATGCTACTAGATTTCCAGCAGATGTAGTCCAGAGAATGGAAATGCATTGTGTCGCCGTTTTATTTGTGCCAAAGGCCTGACACAACCATCTTCGGTTGAAATTTCATTCTTGTAGCAGGACATTGGTCCGGCTAAATTTCTAGCAGGGTGTAATCCACAGAAAAGAAATGTATTGTGTTGCCATTTTATTTGCACCAAATGGCCCAATACATCCAACTTCAGTATGGTAACTAATACATTCTGTATTTTTACCACTTCCACTTAACGGTGGATGTATGTAGCTGTATTGATAGTAAACCAGCTGTACGAGAGAACTGGTTCCCATACTGTACACTGGGCACCAACCTCAAAGCTAACCAGTCAAACTTGCCTGACCTTTTTACAGCTGTAGGTATTTAGAAACCACTATCAACATAGCAACAAATGCCCATTCTTCTTTCTGTTTAGTTCTCTTTGGAACATAGGGCTACATTAATCACTCTCTAATCTTGTCTGTGCTATCTTCTTCAAATGTGCCCATGAAGTGTTCCAACTTATTTGGTCTTCTCCAGGTACTCCTGTCTTCCACTTCTCTATCCCTGGGAAATAAAGTCCAGTGCCTGGCCTAGTCATGTTGCCTAGTCATAACGCAACTCAACAGTGAACATGTTACTAATAGGCAGTTGCATTCAATCACATAAAGAGATGAAAGAGCAAGTGTGACAGGAAAGTAACTTGCCAAAACTAATACATATTAATTTTTTTTTAAATTAACCTTTAGAGCCCTGGCTTAAAATTACAAAACTTCCCCCAGGGCCTGACTTATTTTTTGGAAAATTTGCGTTATTGATGGTGGGTGTTTTGAAAATGTCATAACTTTTTTGTTTTAAAAGATATCAAAATAATTTTTGCACATCTAAATAAAGGAGTGAATAGTGAATATAATCGTGTTTTTTTTGTCGTTGTATGTGTGATATGACAGTTGTAAGCAAGTTTTGAAGTTGAAAATTCGGGCGAAAAACGTAAAACGGCATTTTCAAAATCGCAAATATATCTTCGTGACGACCCTAATACATGAGCAATGTGTGACAACATTGATAAAATCCTCATAAATAGCTATGCTTATTGTATATATATTGTTTTATATCAAAACTAATATAATATGAACTAAAAAAACTAATAAAACGTGAAAAAATCCCATATAACGTCCGTCCGGTCAACACTAGGTCTATGCCGACACGCAGCGTAATTATTGCCCATGCACACATGTGTCACCCCTGATACATATTATTTTTGTGCTTTTTAATGAATACACACACATTCTTATCAAATAACAGCATATTAAACACAAAAAACAACAATT
This sequence comes from Meghimatium bilineatum, assembly GCA_034231615.1. Taxonomy (NCBI): domain Eukaryota; kingdom Metazoa; phylum Mollusca; class Gastropoda; order Stylommatophora; family Philomycidae; genus Meghimatium; species Meghimatium bilineatum. Next base: position 24,567,539 of record CM067307.1, read on the forward strand.
AGAACATGTAGTTACGATCACTTACCCATGCCACGCGGTACTCAATTTGATAGTAAAATACGGCCGAAAATGGCTAAAGTCGCTCTAGAAATGCGTTGACAAATTCAACCGGCTTTCTCTCTCTTACAATCGTAATGAGTAAAGGAATTTGACCTTTAAACTGTGACGTATTCCTAGCTTTGTGTGGCGGGAATTCTACGTCATATAAGCTTTAACTTCGTGAAGTTCCGTACTCGGGAATGGAGCGATATCGTATGGCGTGTGATTGCGACCACAGGCAAGGTGGGACGCACACGAATGGCGCATTGTTGCGACCATAGGGGCCTAAAGGTTAAACAAAAATATTATTATTTTTTTTTAAAAAAAAGGTAATTTGATGTTAAATTTCAATAAATATTACTAATATGGACGTTTTTTTTATTATCTCATACTCACATTTTTTTGGATTTTGATGGGCCGAAAAAGAAAAAAAAATTACAATTTAGGTGCTAAATACTGACACTACTGAAATACAGAGATAAATTGTTAAAAATAAGAATTTATGAAAAAATAAGTTTACACCTATATTGTTTAAGAGCTTTTATCGTATTATGGACAGATTCATAGGTGCTCAGTCTTTTTCAACAGGTGATGAACAGCATTTATGCTTATTATCCCAGTTGTGCATTAGTTTTAACTTGGATTTTAATTTTATCCCAAATGAGACAATTTCCTCTTTCACTCCACCCACTGCTCTAGAGTGAACCTAGAAAGTCAATATGGCTGCATGCATGTAGTTTTATGATCTCAATTAAATCAACACTAGGGAACAGTAATGTATGAACTTACCATGACTGCTTGCAGTTGAAGATGTTCCAAGTGATCTCTGTCTCTTCAGTTTCTCTTTCAGTAGTAACATAATCTCTGTTGAGGAGAACAAATATTCATGTTTTTTTTATTCCAGCAGTTTTCACACATATCTTAGTAGCAGTATCAATCAATTAAAATGCTGAATCTGACATTTGAAACGGTTGAACATGAGCACACAATGTATTTCGGGGATCTCCCTGGCATAGTGGTTAAGCTGTTCGCCTTGTGTTCAAGAGGTCATGGGTTCGAATCCAGCTTGTGTCATCTTGTTTATAAGGTAGATTTTTTTTCGGAGATCCCTGTGGATTATCACTTGAAGTTACGGAGTTGCGTGCTATGACTGGTACTCTCGGCAGGCGGAGTGCCGCTTCGTTGAGAGTGGCGGAGTACATATGGGAAACTGAGTACAGTGAAGTCAATCTTCTACGGCTTTTAAACCCTTTTTTATAAACACAATGTATTAATGGATCTCCAGATTTCCTGGAAACCAGTGTCATAACTAAAACAACTATACACTTCAGCTTCTATCAACATTACCATAAGATCAGGTTGAGAATGATAAATCAAACATATAACATAATGATAACCCAAACTGTCCACCTTCTATACATCATATCTAAAATTTCTGTATGCTGCCAAGAGAAGCAAAGAATAGCAGCACTGTTTCTTCTTCTTCAGTGATCATCACTCAGGTTGGGACTCTGGATTCTATGATATAGGCTGCTGTTTTAGAGTTTCTGCTGTGACATACAGTTTCTCTTCGAAGCTGACGGGTGGGCCATGTCTTGTTCCCCAGGTCTGTATACTGGTGACATTCTTGTAAGATATGTTGCAACCCTGTTTACCTTTCATGCATGTTGTTGGTGGTGACAAAGGAAGTTGTGTGGGGGATGGAGTTGACTGTCCCATCCCATATAGGGTCAAAGTGACCCAGAAACCATGATGAAGTAGCATGTGTCAGGCTGAAAGGCACAGATATCACAGCAAAGTTGTAAACCATGACAACACACTTCATTCTCTGGACTAAATCATGTTAATCTGCAGGAATTTGTGAACAAATGCTGAAGAAGAACATCTACAAAAGACCCTACACATATTCTGGCAAAGAAAAGTATCCAACCACATACTCTGTGGTCAGGCTCCAAGGCAGATGGGTTAGTGATCTAATCTCATAATCTTAATTTACATGAACACAAGATAATCAGGAAGGTCACTATTCACAATGTATTGGTAATATGAATTGACATTTGAGTAATGCCTACAAATTCACCAGTAGTTTAAAAACAATGTCCTATATGGGATATATGTTTACTATGATATTATTTATTATAAGAACATGATATAAATACTTATCAATGTATATGCAAGTATTATATTGAACTAATTCTTTTCTATGGATGTGAAGTATGGACTGTAAACAAAAAATGTTCAAAGTGAACTGAAGGCTATAGAGATTTTTTTTTAAACAATTATGAAAATACCACGGACAGTTATGAAAACTAATGTAAATATGATTGAGTAAAGAGAAAAAATTATAGCAGAAATTAGAGGCAGGCAGTCAAGTTAAATAGGCATATAATGAGATGAGAAAAATTTGAACATTTACCCCGGTAGTAACTACGGGAAAAATTAAAGGGAAAGACAAAGAGAGAAGCTAGAGAAAACTTTGATTTTAAGCACAAAGGATCAGTGTATTATTCATGCATATCATAAAAGTCACACATTGTGTATGTACTTACTATCTTCCTTGGGTTGTGTAGGAGTGAATTGTTTCACTGCAAGTTTGGCTTGATCTGGTTGGTTATCTTTTATCATTTCCTCTGTTTGTTCTTCCATTATGGTATATGTCTTCCCATTGCTTTCATTTTCCCTTTTCATGACGTCATTAGGTTTGTTCTGTGATCTCTGGGACAGATTTGCCCATTTCTCTTCTACTTGTGCTTTGATATGTAATAAATCTTTGTGTTTTTGTCCAGTGGACTGCTGTATCTTACTTGTTGCAGTATGCACAGCTCTTGGTGAATTTATTACAGTAACTTGAATGCGAGTCAATTTTGGTGCATCTCTCTTCCCATTGGCAGTTGCTTCTGTAGTGGTTGGTGCTGATTTTATGCATGCTTTATCATATACTGTCCATCGTACATCTGACAGCTCTGTCACCGAAATTCGATCTAAATTACAATTCAACACAGTAGGCACTGATGGAGATGAAAAGTCATGAGCATTAATGGTGGGGGTAGTTGTGGAGGTAGAGGTTGTTGCAGCTGATTCAACTGTGTCAGAGTCCGGAACGCACGAGAAATTGAGAAAGTGAATGTCAGTTTCATGTATATATCGACTGTTTGTGATAGTGGAGTTTACTGTACCATTAGTATTACTTCCTCCAGAATGTGAAGGACTGGGAAGATTGTTCACATAAGTGTCATTTCTGTTTAACTGTAGGAAACATAAACATTGTAAATTTTGACTTCCATAACATTCAAAGTTCTACTAAAGTAGGACAGTTCTACTAAACTTCCATTGTATTTATTCTAATATAATTCACCTTTGCTCTTGGATAACCAGCAGAATACTGAAAAATTACATGGAGTAAGTAGAGATCTGGCTTTATGAACAGATCTCATGTAAGAAAGACAATAATATTGCCCACTATGCCCTTAGGATTCTGGACCTAATTTTCTCTTTCATGTTGTGCAGTGGGTGTTAGTTGAGTTGAACACTGGTTGCTTAACCCTCAAAGACATAGAATTGGTCCTGACAATGGTGCCAGCACATCCAAAGACTGAGTCCTAACACTGCATTGGTTAGAGTGTTGTAATAATATGTGCTCCAACATTTGTTTGACGCTTCTCCCTCGTGTAATAGGGAGCTATATTCAAAGCTCTCTTTCCCACCTGTTCTCAGTTGGCATATCTAATACAAGAAGCATGGCTCCTACTTCAAGTGAAGTCTGTTGCAGTGAGATATTTGCTATTTGACAAATCATTTTGACTTGCATGCTCTTGACCATGAACAACACTTCAGCCAGTTTCATGTTGGACGTTTAAAATATTGTTGCCACCGTTGTTTTGATTTTACTGACACAACACTGCCCTCAAGTATGTGTTGATATGCTGTCTGCTCCAGCAGACTTAATTTGTATACTCTACATTACTATACATTAATTTCATCTATTCATATTAGGGACAACATTTATCACTCTTGTCAAAAACTTGCATTCCAGCGATTTGAATCAGGGCAAGTTGCAACAGTGTCACTGGCTGTATAGACTGAGAAGTTCTGAAGATATTGCTTATCTGGTTGCAATAAATACACATCTCAACTTTAGCCTCAATAGCCCAGGACACAATCTCTATATAGTATTAGCCAGATTTTATCACAGTAGCTATGTTACATCTTTTCCCAGTGGTGCACCACATGGAGGTACCTTTAAGGTGCTTGTTATCTGTTAACTATGGGGATCACATGAGAGCAATGCAATTTTTTGTTCATCTCACATAATATTATAGGGTGTACAAAGCAATACATAAATGTTCCGACCTCTACAAGTCTTGTCCTATCCATCTGTGCCACTAGGTGTCATGGGGAGCTGAACTCTTCTTTCCTTATCTAACTGTGATGCCGCAGCCATAGTGCAGACTTGGTGTTCTAGTATTTCTCTGATGTTATCTGTCCATCTTCATCTGGGTCTTCCCCTGTTTCTCTTTTCAGATGATCTTTTACTAAAGCTATCAATGGAATGTGATCTGGTTCCATTCTGATTAGGTGACTGAACCATTTGATCTTTTGTGTGTATGTATTCTTTGAACAATGTTGTTTCATCAGATTTTTTATAGTGTCATTGTCTATTCTATCTCTTTCTGTTATCCCCAGTGCTGTTCTCAGGCACTTCATTTTGCATACTGTGAGTTTTTGTTCTAGTTTCTCTGTCAGTGTCCAGGTCTGGCATTGGTAACACAGTGTCGGCATGAACACTGTCTTTATTAAGGTTCTTTTGGAGATCATGTCGATATTCTGGTTTTTCAGCAGTGGTGCTAATTGATATAAAATTGTTTTTGCTTTCTGACATCTTCACTCTATTTATCTTCTTCTTCTGCGTTCGTTCTCAAACTCCTGCAGATTAGCAGGATGTAGTCCGGAGAACGGAATGCGTTGTGCCATGGTTTACAGCATTTCTGCGATATATGCGCCTTTCGGCCTGACACATCCGACTTCAGAATGGCTTTGGGTCACTGACCCTATATGGGATAGCCAACTCCATCCCATAACCTCCTTAGTCGCCTTTTACGACATGTGTGGAAGGTAAACAGTGTTGCTATTCTTTGCTCCCCTTTCGGGCCCCGGCAACACACAGGCAACTCTTTTTCTCTATCTAGTTTCTTGTCTTCTGAGAAAACGCTGCCTGGATACTTAAATTCTTTTACTTGGTTGAGTTATGTGCCATCTATGTATATTTCTAGTGGTGATTGATTTCTGCATATCTTCAATGTTTCTGATTTTGGTTTCTTGATTCTCATGTTGTTGGTTTTGTAAAGGGTATTCAGTGTGTTTAGGTTTTTTTGCAGCTCAGATATATAGTTGTATGTCAACGCGTGATAGTCTGCAAATAGCAATTCGTTAATGTTGTTACTGTCTTCTTTTTCTCCGTTCTCTTGTTCAGGATGGTTTTTGTGTTCATTGTTTTTAAGGTTTCTTTGGTTATTTTGTCTATATAGATGTCGAATAGGAGCGGGGATAATACACATCCCTGTCTGATTCCAGATATTATTATGAATGTGTCTGTCATACCTTCTAGTGTTCTTGTTCGTGCTTTACATCTCTGATATAGTGTTCTGATGTTTTTGAGGAGTTGGGGTTGGCCGTGGATCCCGTATTCTTATAAGTAGGACCACAACTGTCTGTTAACTTATAAGTAGGACCACAACTGTCTGTTAACTTATAAGTAGGACCACAACTGTCTGTTAACTTATAAGTAGGACCACAACTGTCTGTTAACTTATAAGTAGGACCACAACTGTCTGTTAACTTATAAGTAGGACCACAACTGTCTATTAACTGTTGAAAGCCTTTTCTTGGATGATAAATGTGATGTTCAGTTGATTGTTGTATTCTATTGTCTGTTCACTCAGTTGTCTAAGTGTGAAAAGGACGTTAAGTGCAGTCCTATACAAGCATGTAATCATAAATAGAAAATTTCCTGAAGACATGGAATTATGTGGTAACATAGCCTTTGTCAGACAAGATTCTTCTTCTTCTGCGCTCATTATCAAACTCCTGCAGATTAACAGGACATAGTCTGGTAACATCATCCTAGACAAGAAGTTTTTGTCTCATAACTTTATAGTGCATTTATACACATTCTTTCATCAGATACAGTCTCTCTACCAGCCCTATCCTTAGAGACTATCATAAATGGCAAATATCATTGAACCATTGCAGCATGTGCCTGAAAGATTGCCTTATAAAAATACTACATCTTTTACACTTAATAATCTAATGGGTAATAGTACAATGGCTCTATTGCAGAGCAGGAAACTTTTTTGGATTGATGAGCCACAAGTCAAATGTCAGAGATTGACTGTGTGCAACACTAATTTGAACATTAAATATTAAATATCAGAGGTTGATGGAACATCAGTCTGCAGTCAAACATCAGAGATTGATGGGGTACAAAACTATTTTGAACATCAGAGTTTTGACAAAATCATTTCTCAGTATCACTGCTTAGCATATTTCCCTGTTTGTTTCAGATGGCTTGTGATAAGAAATATTTTCTGAGCTCTGGGACTAGTGCATAAGTTACTTTAAATCAGTCTGGAAGGTCAATAAAATTGGCACGACTGGTTGCATTTGACCCACACTTGATATTGCGGCCACATCTGTCTTGCGCTCTGATTATAAAATAATGTATTTCTGATTATAAGCTTAATATCTACACAAATCACCTCTCTTAGTTTCCGAATCTTTGAAATGTTCACTTGTACAGGTTTTTCCAGTTTTGATTCACAGCAGTAATGTTTTGGATATACTGGTTGCTGACTCTGGCTTAGGGATTTAGTATTTAAGTTTTCATTATGGCCAATTTGATTTTGCCATTTCAAGGTATTATCATCTGAAGTCTTGACACCTATTTATGCAGATCAAGCAAATAGAAACATTGATAAATATAGCAGTCAGATGACATACTGAATTGAATCTAAAACTAGAAGAAATGTTAATGATGATAATCTGAAATCTAAAACTAGAAGAAATGTTAATGATGATAATCTGAAATCTAAAACTAGAAGAAATGTTAATGATGATAATCTGAAATCTAAAACTAGAAGAAATGTTAATGATGATAATCTGAAATCTAAAACTAGAAGAAATGTTAATGATGATAATCTGAAATCTAAAACTAGAAGAAATGTTAATGATGATAATCTGAAATCTAAAACTAGGAGAGATGTTAATGATGATAATCTGAAAGTATAAATTCTGAAGCTGTCTTCAAAATATACTTTATTTAATTGCCACACAAGTCTTCAAAATACATTTTCTTTAGTCGTCACCAAGTCTACAAAATATATTGTCTTTAGTTGTCACCCATGTCTTCAAAATCATTCTTTATTAGTCATTCAAAAGTTTGTAAACAGGGAATTTGTTAATCACATGATTCTACTGTAGCATTCCATTTCAAGTTTCAGCTGTCCACATTGATTCTGATTGATACATAACTAGCTATTATATTCAGCTGACTAGCATATAAACATTTCTGAATTTGAACATATTATCACAACTTATGACCTGAAAGTCTTCCGAATAACACTCAACTAAATAAAATACACTCATAAGAGAAAACTCAGGTAAATCTCTCAATTACTCAACACAGATCTAAGAATCTTTCAACTGCAAACTCCAATCACCAAGACTTTCTATCAGAGACGATGCGTCTAATGAGCTTCTGAGCCAAATGAAGACTCCCTAAAAAACTCTGCACTGAACTAAGAGTTATGAAATTACTGTCTTCTGTTTTCATGTCTTTCTCTACTATACCCACTGAACTAAGAGTTATGAAATTACTGTTTTCATGTCTTTCTCTACTATACCCACTGAACTAAGAGTTATGAAATTACTGTCTGCTGTTTTCATGTCTTTTTCTACTATACCCACTGAACTCTGATTTTGAAGGCTATGTAGCTGCTGAGGTGTGTTTCTTGGATACAGCATATACTAATTTATTCTTCACTTAGGATATTCTCAAGTTCCAAATTTTTGCTGTATCCATCTCTTTTACTGTTCACACCCTCAGCATTCCAGTGCATTATTTTTATTGGTCATTGGTTTTTTTGGCCAGTAGCTTCATTCCCTTGCCTCCTGGCTCCTCGGGGCAATCGAGAAGGACTTCCAGTAACTGAGGTTGGGCCCTTTCGAGGTATAGGGCCCGGCACCGTCCCTACCTGAACGTCCGCCACAGGGGAGGCACCATAACTATTTATAAATACAGACATGTTTCCATTGTGTTTTGTGCATGGCATCCTGATTATCTGTGCGCCTTTTGGCTGGTTGCCTCTGTCTTCAGCACTCTGCTTACTTGGGCAGGACTATAGTCCTGCTCGAGTGGGACTGCCCGACCAGTCTTAGTTTCCAGCCCCTGATGGCTGAACTAAGCCCCATCACCACTGCACGGTGCTGGCCTTGATGGGGTAATGTCTTCTGTTTTCATGTCTTTCTCGACTATACCCACTGAACTATGAGTTATGAAATTACTATCTTCTGTTTTCATGTATTTCTCTACTATACCCACTGAACTAAGAGTTATGAAAAAACTATCTTCTGTTTTCATGTATTTCTCTACTATACCCACTGAACTAAGAGTATGAAATTACTGTCTTCTGTTTTCATGTCTTTCTCGACTATACCCACTGAACTATGAGTTATGAAATTACTATCTTCTGTTTTCATGTATTTCTCTACTATACCCACTGAACTAAGAGTTATGAAAAAACTATCTTCTGTTTTCATGTATTTCTCTACTATACCCACTGAACTAAGAGTTATGAAATTACTGTCTTCTGTTTTCATGTCTTTCTCGACTATACCCACTGAACTATGAGTTATGAAATTACTGTCTTCTGTTTTCATGTCTTTCTCTACTATACCCACTGAACTAAGAATTATGAAATTACTGTTTTCTATTTTCATGTTTTTCTCGACTATCCCCACAATTCATATTGGCCAATGTTGTTAAGCCAATATTATTTGAGAGCATGTCAAATTCCAACATTTAGCAAGTTCTTCACTTTAAATTTGGTTTGTACACTGGGCACAAAAATTATGAAACTCTCCAGTGCTATTTATTTATACAAGCCTGCCATTTCATGTGGCTGACGCACATTGTCCAGCCTCTCATGTTTTTATTTTCCTAGTTTGGTGATATACAGCGAGCATGCAATGTCTGTGCCCATTGTTACATAGGTTAATCTCCCAAGTGTGACCGATTTTAGGAACTCAACATCCTTCACTTTTAGTTTGAATAAAGCATGTCATTCTTACTACCATGATTTCTGACACAATAGACCATGTCCATATTCTTCTTGCTTGAATGCCCACAACCTTTACCTCTAGTATCCACTAGATTTGCCTATTTTAAAAAATGTACATACCTGTTCTATTGATTTTACAATGAGCTCCAGAAAGAGACTTTTGACAATTTGTATCATCGAAGCTCTGATAAATGACAAACAATTTAATGCATCATTTAATAAAGTAACCAAAAAAAAACTGAGAAACAAAAATCAAATACAAACTTGTTTTCCCACTTTAATTATCATCAAGTGTCGTGCCGATTATCATAGGCTATACAAAATCTGAACTCTTTATCTCGAGTATCTACTAACCAAGATGGCAGAGAATATCCGAAAAGGAGAGAACTGCAGGAATACAAGTTGAAAGCCATACCAAAGAGATAAGTATTACTGGGGTAAATTAATTTTGGGATGTTGTGTTTCCACTTTATTTAATTTTTTATTGTGTTTTGTTATATCTTCACAATGGCACATTGGCTGCAACATCAAAAACATCTTTGTTTTTATTATTTGTATTCATAATTATTGTTTTCTCGTTCATTCTCAAACTCCTTTTTAGCAGAGATCTTGTATGGTCCTATTAGATTTCCAGAAAGATGTAGTCCAGAGAAAGGAAATGTGTTTTGTCGCTATTTTATTTACGTCAATGGCTGGACACATCTGACTTCGGTATTGGTAACTAACATATTCAGTGTTTTTACCACTGTCACTAATATAGTAAGCAAGCAGGTATGAGAGAACTGGTTCATGTACTTACACATTGGTTAGCAAGCTTAAAGCTAACCACTTATGATTGACATATTTTTCTGATGTCTTGCATTGCTATTGACATAGCCATAGATGTTCACATAATTATTACAATTTGTATTTATTCAATATTTATGAATCATCATCACCATGTGACATATTCTTTCCAGACATAGCCTTCCTTATGGATTCTCTGAACTATCTGCAATTTTGGGTGAGTTAGAAACATGTTTAAACAATCTGATATATCATTGCACCATCGTCATCTTGGGTGCTCTCTTCCCCTGTTGCCGTTGACTCTGCCTTCAGCTATTAATCTTTCCATGCTGTTATGTCTCTTTATATCACCAAAAAAAAACCCACAGCTTTCTTGTTAGGATGTTGCTAAGGAGACAGCCCTCTTCAACGTTTATTGATCTTAACACTTCTTGATTTGTCTTTTTAGCTGTCCATGGTATACGTAACATTCTTCTGTAACATCTCATTTCTTCTTCTTCTTCAGCGTTCATTCTCAAACTCCTGCTGGATCTCTATTGCAGTAGGACAATGGCCCTATTAGATTTCCAGCAGGATATAGTCCAGAGAATGGAAATGCGTTGTGTCACCATTTTATTTGCGCCAATGGCCCGACACATTCGTCTTCTGCGGGACATCTCATTTCAAAAGCAGTGATTCTCTTTACCACTGGAAATGCACATGTTCTCATAATACATAGTTTGGCTAATATGCCTTGCCAAAGATTTTTCATTGTTCAGAATAACTGAAATAGAATTACTAGGCACATTACTCTGTAGTTTGCCATTGCTTTCAGGAGGAAATCTGTTTATCAAAAGCGCACAGAGAAAATACATTCATTTTCTATGCCATTTTTTAGCGGAAGTTTTTTATGAATAGCAGTAACATTTAATTACTTATCCTTAATTGTATCTCTAGTGTCGTCTTGTATTATGATAATTGTTGATTCTTGCCTTGCAATGATGTTGAACCATCTAATATTTTCTCACACTGTAATCCTTGTTATCTCTTGCCTTCAATCTTGCCATTGTAACTATGTTCTCTAAGCTTTCCTGTCTCTTTATCATCATCAGGTGTAGACTGGCATAGGAGATCATGGATCTCCACCACTTTATATTTCTAGTAATTTTTTATCAAAATCATTGTTGAAGATCATCAAGACCATTCATATCATGATGTAGGATTATCTAATATTTTCTCCTGCTATCTCTTTTTCCTTCAATCTTGCCTGTTGTAACTATGTTCTCCAAGCCTCACTGTCGCTTAATTGCCTATATAACGCTCCTCCCATTGGCTTAAGGGATCACTAACTGTGGACAGCGACTCAGCTACAGTACTGATAAAGATGTGTGTATAATACATTTAATAAAATTGTAAATTTAAGTAACCACAGCAACAGTATTTCTGACAATATGGTGATTGCAAACACTGGTGGCTTCACTGTAAAAAAAAAAAATTGTGCGCACTTTCCAAGTAACTTTGTGGTTTGTTTACCATGACAACCTATGGTATTGTCATGAAAAGAAAATTTACAGCTCTAATAAATACCAACAGGCTATGATTTTACTAAAACATTTGTCGGACACTTCCAGTGATGAGAAATTATTGAAAACAAAGTGGGCATTGTTATTGATAACAATAATATTGTTATTGGTGACATAAGCAGTGATGATCGTAACGTTTGTCAACCTCATCATTCTTATACAACAGCAAAACAAACAGATACATTTTCTTTTTATATACTGTAGGCCTACACCTTCAAGTTATTTACATATATAGTTTTATTCATTATATTTTCAATTGCCTCTAACATATCATCTGGTCTTCTGGGACTTCCGGTACAAGATAGAAAAGAGAATGTATGTGTTCTCATATGGTCAGATATAATCGGATGTTCTTCCTGAAAGCAACAACAAACTACAGGAGTATTGTGCTAATAATTTTCTTATGGATGTGATGAAATTTTCGTTTGGAATTTGCGAGAGTTAACTAGTTCCTTGCAACATGTTAAATCATAAACGAACTGTGAGAGCATCAACTCACCAAAGTCGCCATTGTCACAATAGTTTGGTTAACATCAATAATATAGGGATATTCGTGTATGCATGCACATGTCACTCCTGAAGAAAAGGAACAACTAGCCAGAAACCGCTAGGATGTCAGCAGGTTCATAAGGAAGACTACGTTTTGGAAAGAATACATCGCATGATACAAGTAATCTGTAAACATTTGTATTTATTGCTAATGAATTAATCCACTTTATTGCTTCTTGAATTCATCTTTTATTGATGCTCCATGAATGCTTATATCATTTATATTATTTTTAATGTTCCAGATCATGCCTGATGATTATAAGTTCATTTTTTTCTCTGATTAAATTACTATGCATCTAGTATGATAACAGTCTTTTATAGAGTTGATTGTATTTTTTTTATTGGCCCACAAGTGTGTTGCCAGGGCCTGAGAGGACAGCAAAGATTAGCAACGCTGTTACCTACTATGCATGTCATAGATGGCTACTAAGGAAATTTGTGGGTGAAGTTGGCTGTCCTATTCCATTCGATGGTTGGTTGGTTGGTTGCTGATCTAGCGGCCCATGGGCTCATGCCCCTTGACCCAATCCCATAGATGATCAAAGTAACCTACAAGTCATGATGAAGTCAGATTTGTTAGGCCAAAAAGGTGCACGTATCGCAGCTAAGCTGTAACATATGACATTGCACATTCAATTATCTGAACTACATCCTACTAATCTGCAGGAGTTTGAGAATGGATGCAGAAATAGAAAAAAACTTGAGCTGACCAAGATCTTTAGAATGGGACACTGCAGACTCAGAGCTCACGAAGATGGAATGGAACAATAAAGACTCAAAGTTCTTGCTCAATATATGTGTCTGAAGAGATTCTGTCTCATGCAACATTAGATCACCTCCTACAAGACTGCCTCAACCTTGCAGTCAAATAATAGAAACTCAGTGCACCAAAGCAACCCTACAGGATCAACTTTGGAAGTCTAGTGAAAGTTTCAAGTTTAATATCCTGTTCCTTACCTACGACAGGATAGCAGAAAGTTATAGCTAAAGGAGAAGAATCAATCAGAAACTCAGATATTATAAACACATTGAAGATTCCAGAGTGTTGGTTACTAAACACAATAACAAAAATAAAATTACGCCTGCATGGTCATATAAAGAGACACAACTGTTTAGAAACACAAATAATGGAGGGAGAGCAGAAAGGGCAGACCAAGAAGACGATGGACTGACGATATTAAAGATAACATGAATACATCGTTAGAAAATGCAAGCCGTTGTTTTCCCTTTCATAGCCAGGGACGACTTCTATCTTAGGAAAGTGCAGTTTTCTATTGGTAAGAAGTTTTAATGTTGTATTCTTGGGTTTTCATGTTGCAAAATGCAAGCCCAAGACAGAGAGGGGTTCAGGGAGTTTATTGGGAAGACAACGTTCTGGAAGGAATACATACGTTACATGACAAAGGAGAAGATAGAATATTTCTTAGATTTAGTAATTTTTGATGTCAGTAACTCATAGAAAAGGCAGTTGGTGGTTTCTTCTTCTTCAGTGTTCATTCTCAAACTCCTGCTGGATCTCTATTGTAGCAGGACTATGATCCATTCTAGATTTCCAGCAAGATGTAGTTCACAGAATAGAAATGTGTTATGTTGCCATTTTATTTGCACCAATGTCCCTACACATCCGTCTTCGGTGGGAGTTGGTGGTTTAAGCTCTAAGTTTGTCTTCTATGATGAGAATATATAAAAGGAAGGTGAGAAAGAAGGTGATAATCATAGAGGGAATTCCATATTTTACCTTTCCATTGGAAGAAATTAAAGCAAGCACATTCTTAGAACTTGCAGATGGTGTTGTGACCAAATTATGATGTGGTGGGATATACAAATTACCAGTGCTACCATCATTTAAAATACTTCCATCATCCCCAGCTCTTTCCAGACGCAGTTCCATCTTGCGTAACTGTAACAAATACATGTAAATAAAATATTTCTGACCAAACTCAACACTACTGATCTTAGATCGGACATGGGGAAGTTGGAATTCTTCATTTTTAAAAGAGGTTACAATGAAATGTCATTCAGTGTCATAGTTCTTACAGCTGACGGGAATTGTATATATTAACTGATAAAATGACTTGATCCTGTCTCTCATACCAAAGAAACAAGGTCAAGTGAAAACAGCAGATTCAAGAAGGAAGAATGAGGATAAATTAAAATAATTCTTACAACTGATAGGAAATTAACCAGGTCTGTTCTAGCAGCACTGAATCACCTTGCAACTCTAGTAAACAGGTTTTCCGTACTTGACCAACCACATCCCCAGAAAAAGATGTGATCTCGTCAAGACATTCAACCTGTGTACTCAAGTCACTGATAATGGACCAATCGAGACAAGGACTATTACATCAACAAACATTCTGTACAAGTATTTAGGTATCCTCAGGAACAAGACATAGAACATTCATATTCGTACTACAAGGACCTAAAGGACCTAAAGAAGGACCTAAAGAACTTACCAACGGACATCAAACTAAACGAGAACACTCTTGAAAAAGTCAACAACTTCACATACCTTGGCAGCAAGCTATCAACAACAGAAGATTCATCAACAGAAATATCACACCATATTGCACTGGCTGCTAACTCATTCAATAAACTATCAAATATCTGGCATTCAAAAACACTATGAAATAACACAAAACTCAAAATCTTCAACTCCTGCATAATTCCAACATTAACATATGGATGCAAAAGTTGGAAAGCAACATCAAAATTAGAGCAAAGACTAAACGCCTTTGAAAATAAATGTCTTAGAAGGCTACTGAACATACGTTGGTCAGACTTCAAATCAAACACAGTTGTCAGACAAGAATCAAAACAAGAATATGTATCCACCTATATTAGAAAGTATCGCTGGAATTACATCGGACACGCACTACGAATGGATACCGAAAGACTCCCCTGTCAAGCTTTGTTGCGGTCACCAAAACGCAAGAGAAAATTAGGAAAACCAAAAGAAACATTATGTAGAACTATTACAAGGGAACATTTCACCATAGGTATTAGAAACAATGAAGATCTAAAGCAAATTGCAATGAAACGAGAGACATGGAAATCTATGACATCCGCCCTATATGCCATCTTTGGCCCTAGAGAAATAACTAACTAATAGTATTATTACAGTATTTACTACAGGAAAATACAGTATTTTGGACAATTAAAGCAACATGATGACATTGAATAATATATGAACATGTTTGGTCAACACAGGCCTGCTTGTCAGGGACATAGTGGCATTCAGAGTATCTACGATGAAGACAACATTCTGGAAAGAATCTTGGTTACTGCAGACTTTGATATGCCTTCTTAACCGTCATTTTGCACCTCAGTTTTGATGGGAAACTACATTGTAGATCTGTGCACCGTCCGTGTGTTGCAGGGGACCGAAAGGGGAGCAAAGAATAGCAACACTTTTTACCTTCCACGCATGTCGTAAAAGGCGACTAAGGAGGTTATGGGATGGAGTTGGCTGTCTCATCCCATAAAGGTCAGTGACCCAAAGCCTTGTTGAAGTCGAATGTGTCAGGCCAAAAGGCGCAGATATTGCAGCAATGCTATAAACCATGACACAATGCATTCCGTTCTCCGGACTACATCCTGCTAATCTGGAGGAGTTTGAGAACGAATGCAGAAGAAGAAGATATGTGCAATATAAGAACTATATTTAAAAAACAATATTTAATAATAATTATTAAATATTTCTGACAATGGAAACTATAACACACTACAGAGATATTTCCTTTTTTCAGCATCACTGACAAGGTTTTTGTACTTGTTATTTTAAAGCGTCCACAAATACCTACAAACATGTTCTCTGGTAATACATCAGATAACTTTGCAGTAAAAAGTGGAGTAAAGCAGGGATGCATCCTCACCCTTTTTGGAATTTTCTTCTTAGCATTACTTAAATATGTCCTTGCAGATGTAGCTGGTGTTTACATCCATAAATATATAAATAAAATATGGTTCTAAAACCAAAAGTAAATTAGAAAATAAAATCCATAATGAACTCTATTTCTCTCACTATTTCTCTTATTATATAGTTTACCTCTGATTTGAGATGATCAAGTGAGCTCCATATTGATGATGAATCTGAAAAATATTTGACAAAAATATTGACATTAAAAATAAGGACCTTTAGAAGCATCAGTCAGTAAACCAGAGTTGTCAAAGTCATCATTTCACTTTCAAGTGTTGGTCCTGGTAATAAGCTACATCACTGCTACTTCCAAGTGTTAGTCCTGTTAATAAGCTACATTACTGCTATTTCCAAGTGTTGGTCCTGGTAATAAGCTACATCACTGCTACTTCCAAGTGTTAGTCCTGGTAATAAGCTACATCACTGCTACTTCCAAGTGTTGGTCCTGGTAATAAGCTACATCACTGCTACTTCCAAGTCTTGGTCCTGATAATAAGTTAAGTCACTGCTGATTGACTAAGAGTGAAGATCTAAGAGAAAAAGCATACCCCTACCTAAAAAAATATAGTGCCAAAAACTAATATGTTAGACTGAAAGGTGCCAGATATTTCAGCTCTGTTGTAAACTGGGGGGGGGGGGATGTACACACCTATATATATATACACACACAGTATATTTGTAGATATATATATATATATATATATATATATATATATATATATATATATATATATATATATATATATATATATATATATATATATATATATATATATATATATATATATATATAAACAGTATATTTATACATATACATACCTATGTATATACAGTATATTTATACCTATACATACCTATGCGCTCATGCACACACACACAGAAAGAGAGAGAGAGATGCACATGCGTTGTTCGTCCATCACAAGTGATGATGACCATTTCTTACATCCACTTTTGAAAATTCAATTTTAGTTATGTCCTTGATTATGAGTTCGTAGATGGCTAATGAGCCCTATTCGAGCTGTAAATGTCCTCGGACATGGAATGACAACTGTAGACGGATCTTGGTCTATCCGTGACTTTCTAGCTGCTCTCCGCTGTTGAGCTGCTGCATTTCTCTTCTTTTCACAAGACGATGAGCTCTTTTTTATTTTAGAACGCCATGTAGATCTTATTTTGTGCAAGTTCTTCCCATGTATCATGGTCTATTTCAACGGCTTTCAGTGAGTTCTTTAACGAGTCCTTGTAGCGCTTCCTTTGGTCACCTTGAGATCGTATACCCTTCTCTAGCTCACCATAGAGAAGTATCTTTGGCAGAATATGGTCTGGCATACGCACCAAATGACCTGCCCAACAAATCTGTGTCTGCATCAGGGTCGTGTCAATGCTTGGGATACCAGCTCTATCAAGGACAGTGATATCTGGAATCTTGTCTTGCCATCTGATGTTCATAACTTTTCTGAGACAATTTGTATGAAAATTATAACTATACACAGTCCATGTTTCACTAGCGTATAACAGCACTGGAAGTACCACTGCTCTGTAAACTTTCAGCTTAGTCTGTAGGTTAATGCCATTTCTACGCCAAACATTTGCGCACAATCTGCCGAAAGTACTGCTTGCTTTGGCGATCCTTGTATACACTTCAACATCAACGTTGAACTTTTGTGATAACGTACTGCCTAGATATGTGAATCTATTCATCTATACCACACATGCAGATATGGTTCATTATGGGCAGATGTGGCCATATTTTAATGCAACAAACCATACACTCACAAAAAGTAAACTCACTGTATTTTATGGAACAGTTACATAAATTATGTCCCTTAGTTAGTGTGCAGTAGGCACATATTGCTTGGAGGGAAGATGGCGTATTTTAGTTTTTGGGAGGGGAAAGGTTATTTATGTTTAGGGAAATTTACGGTTGGTGTTAGATGTTTATTTTTTTGGGAGCGGGTGGTTGGGGTTAGGAATACCAAGTCTTGAGCATTGGTATTACTGATACCGATAGTATCGCTAGTAGAGCAACTATGTCTATGTCAATAGCGATATCCACAGCTGCAAAAAGGTCAAGAATGTGTGACCGCATTTAGTTTTCAGGTTGGTGTCCAGTGTACAGTACTGGAACCAGTTCTCATACAGTTGGCCTACTATGTGGCTATAGATATCTACCGTTTAGTGGAAGTGGTAAAACACTGAATGTATTTGAATGTAATTTGCAGAACTACATCCTGCTGCAAATCTAGTAGGACCATTATCCTGCTACAAGAGAGATCCAATGGGAGTTTGAAAACAAACACCAAACAAATAATTAGGAAATTATTTGTTAATTGAATACTGACATCTGAGCTAGACCCATAACTGACTCAAAGATGTGTTGGCTTTCTTTTAATACTCCCAGGAATGTGATAAGATATTCGTTGATGATAAAAGATGTTCAATGTATGGTGGAAGGTTAAAGAAGACGAGGTGGAAAGAAGAATAATGGATAATATCAAGGACTGAACAGGGTGTGAAGTTTCCAAACCCATCTGGATGGTAGAGGATACAGATGCGTGATGATCATTCTACATGAAATGTCTCAATGTGATACCTCTAAGATCCTGATAGGTTATACGTTTTATTATTATTATTATTATTATTATTATGGTTCTTTCCATAATGCCTACCAGTGGTCATTGTTTTTAAATAATTGTCTGACTTTAATTTTTTAGTTATTTGTGACATTACCGAATGCAATTGTTTAGTAGTTTGTGATGTCACTCTGCCAGTTCATTTTCTATTAGCGAAATAGATGCTGTATCAATGCGGAACTTTCCTACAAATGATAAAGATCCAATACGCTTGCTGCAATTGCGAGAAGTTCTTCCTAATGGAAAGATTATATAAAGTTTAGGAAGTGATTGAGTACTAGGGTTAGAATCAGGTCTAATCCAACCCTTAACACCCCCATCCTAAACTTTAGGATCATACCTTCTTCTCCGATGTGCAGTTGTGGTATTAAATCGTGTTACAATTACCCATTTTAAAAAAATCTGACAACACAGTCTGCCAGTGATGTAATTTCATTGACAGCATGCTAATTGTACACACTATAACGAACTTGGAATGAACTTGGGCACAATATGTAACTCCGTTCACATTCCGTAAACAAGTGAAATATGTGCACACTTTCAGGGAAAGGACCATTGTTATTATTATGAGCAAAATGTTCTCATATCATTTTGTGCAATCATATTTCTCCACCACTTTATTTCATACCCAGAAGACTAACTCAAAGTGGTGAGTGATGCATTGATGATAAGTCTCCTACTCTGAGGGGATAAATTTCAGATACTCAAGTCTCATTACGGCAAGATATGCATATTGAACAGTAGTAAAAAATTGAGTTATCAGGAACTGCCGAAGACAAATGTGTCAGGCGATTGGAGCAAATAAAACAGCGATACAATGCATTTCCAGGACTACATCCTGCTAGAAATCAAGTAGGATCATGTCCTGCTACAAGAAAGATTCAGCAGGAGTTTGAGAATGAACACAGATGAAGAAGAATGATCAAAAGACTGCAGTAAAACTGTGCACTGTATAGCAAGTATAAAAAAAATAAAGTGTTTAAAAGTTTTATATTGAACACTACACAGGATCAATGGTTTCTACTGAAAGATCTTTATCATGTTTGTTTGTCCCTATCTTGAAAAAGATCTTAATCATGTTTGTTTGTCCCTATCTTGAAAAAGATCTTTATCATGTTTGTTTGTCCCTATCTTGAAAAAGATCTTTATCATGTTTGTTTGTCCCTATCTTGAAAAAGATCTTTATCATGTTTGTTTGTCCCTATCTTGAAAAAGATCTTTATCATGTTTGTTTGTCCCTATCTTGAAAAAGATTTTTATCATGTTTGTTTGTCCCTATCTTGAAAAAGATCTTTATCATGTTTGTTTGTCCCTATCTTGAAAAAGATCTTTATCATGTTTGTTTGTCCCTATCTTGAAAAAGATCTTTATCATGTGTGTTTGTCCCTATCTTGAAAAAGATCTTTATCATGTTTGTTTGTCCCTATCTTGAAAAAGATCTTTATCATGTTTGTTTGTCCCTATCTTGAAAAAGATCTTTATCATGTTTGTTTGTCCCTATCTTGAAAAAGATCTTTATCATGTTTGTTTGTCCCTATCTTGAAAAAGATCTTTATCATGTTTGTTTGTCCCTATCTTGAAAAAGATCTTTATCATGTTTGTTTGTCCCTATCTTGAAAAAGATCTTTATCATGTTTGTTTGTCCCTATCTTGAAAAAGATCTTTATCATGTTTGTTTGTCCCTATCTTGAAAAAGATCTTTATCATGTTTGTTTGTCCCTATCTTGAAAAAGATCTTTATCATGTTTGTTTGTCCCTATCTTGAAAAAGATCTTTATCATGTTTGTTTGTCCCTATCTTGAAAAAGATCTTTTTTTCAAAGCGTTGATCCTGTGTATTGTTCAAAGTAAAACTGCTACACCTTTATATATATATTTTTTCCAATATTTACCTATCATTCTGAACATTGCAAGAGTCCACTTTAGTTATAACAGGGCGCATGGCCACATGAAAATTTAAGGGGCTTAAGTTCACATTTATTAATGATTTGAGAAAAAATCATGAATAAATGACTTATAAAAAGTGCTCAAATAAAACAGGTTATGTTTTATGTTAAAACACTATTCTTATGAATGATTTGCTGAACTCTTTGCTGTTATTAAGAATTTATATCTGAATTATGAAGATAAAATCTTTGTCTTGAAGTTAGTCATGTACCATTGTCACCATTGTGTTTTATTAATTTCCTTTAAGTCTCAAAATATTATTCTCACACATTTAAGTTTTGACCTTCATCAATAGATGCCAGGTTTGAAATAGTATGAGAAGATCACCAAATGAAGAACTCCTATAAAGAAATAAACTCCAATGGAGGAAGAACTGAAGAAACGATGATTGAAATTGATAGGACATACATTAAGAAGTCTAATGGAAAGCACTGCCAGTGTGTCTCTAATGCATGTACCAGTGACATCCATACTTTTTAAGACTTTTTATGGTAAAGTCCATTCATTTTTCCATTTCTCCAGATATTTGTGATAATACTTCCTGGATAATCAGCAATGTCACTCCACTGAAAACGTATGTCTCCTTAATAACTTACTTGAAGAAAACATATAAATATAACATGCAAAGTTTTCTTAACTAAAACTATGAATATTTCATTAGAAACATAGCCCTTATTGATGTGTATTATCAAATCTGACTTGATATCAACACTGTCCCTCGCCCATGTGTTGCCAGGCAGAATTGAGAGCAAAGAATAGAGACAGTTACCTGGCGAACACATCATAAGAGTTGACAAAGGATGCGTTGAAGGTGCAGTTGATTGTTCCATCCCATAGAAGTGATGACCATAGAAGTTCATCATAATGAGTGGATGTTTCAGGCAAAACAGGGCTGATATCACAACCAAACTGTAAACCATGACACTATGCATTCCTTTCTTCAGTTCACATATTGTTAAACAGGAGTTTGAGAATGACTGTAGTAGAATATTAAGCAACTTATTAATAATTTTTTGTCAAATGTGAATATGCTTTATCAGCCACAGAAACTGTTACCTTGCATTTGCTTCTGCTTGGAATATGACTCTTTACAGTATTTTGTAGTATGATTCATTCAAGTGTATGTTGATCTAAACCTTTCCAGATGCAAGTAATTGTACACTCTGAAACCACATATTCATTTTTATATCAGCGGCTGAACAGAAACATCTACAAAAATATAATTATGAGTATACATTTATTTTTAAACAAAACTGAATGATTAAGCAAAAACTTTATCTACCCGTTTATCTTGCAACTTTCTATATGTTTTCAACAAACTTCTTCCATCTTTTCCTGTCAGCCTTTCTATTCTGCATTTATTCTTAAACTCTTGCAGATTCATCAAGTGCCATTTCCGTAACGAAGGTTGGCTGCAACAGACCTCCAACATTCACCGTCTCTTATACAAGGTATTCGTTGATTGGACATCATTTAACCTATTGCCTATGTCCACCTGGTCATTAACTTCTCGTGGTTATCTGAATTGTACTCACCTCATGATTTGTGAGATCATGAAAGAGGTGAAGGTCAAAACAACATTTTTGGCAATAATTTGTGACAAGTTCATGAGAATCTCATGAAACTTAATAAATACAACCCTCTCTGACTATATTATTGAATGCCTATAAATAATTGATGGTCGTCGAATAAATTCAGATGAAAATTCATTAAAATTGGAAGTATGGTTCATCTCACTACATAATAAAGATACATCATCTTTGGACGCTTACATACTGGAAAATCACAACATGTTGTGGTCAGAATATTTAATGTGGTTAGAAGCACCATTAGTCTCCTTTAGAGGCGATTTCAACAAACTGGCTAAGTGGCAGACCAGCTGCACAGTGGAAGACCCAGGGACATCTGTCGAAGATGACTTCAGACGTCTGCATTACCTCAGGAATTGATTTGCATCTGCATCCTCCACAGTCCAATCAATGCCAGCAGCTTGTCAAATTTCAGATCAAACATTCAGGAATCGGCTGTAAGATGCTGATCTTTGGGCTCATCATCATCACGTGCCATGTCGGCTGGCATATGTGGTCATAGCTCTCCACAGCTCTCTGTCCATAGTATTATGTATCAAGGTCGTTGTTTTTTCATGCTGTGCCAGGTTGTCAAACTGTCTAATATTTTCTCATTTTGTCGCCCTCCGTCTCTGTTGCCGTAAATTTTGCCTGTTGTGACTATGTTCTCCAAACCTGCCTGTCTCATGAAGTGGCTGGGGAAAAAATTGCCTTTTTCTTATATTGTTGATTAAGGCCCATTTCGCATTTGACTCATTCAACACCTCTACATTAGTTTTTCTGGCAGTCCATGGCATTCTCAGCATTCTTCTGTAGAACCACACCTCTGTTGCCTCAAATTTCCCACTTTCCAGATTGTTTATTGTCCAAGACTCGCACCCATATGTTAGTATAGGGTGTTACATAGGGTACCACAACTCACAACCCAAGACATGCCGAAATCGGCTGTGCTCGGCCTACAAGGCGCACAACGCAACTACGCCCCCAACAGAAATTACAAGAATATATGTGCTGATTATTATGGAGCGAACGCAAAACAAATAACCCAAGTTCATCGCTGACAATAACGTCCAGACCTTGGTCAACCATCATAGACATGAACTTCATAGAACACTTGTGAGATGAACTCGTCAGACAACTCCACCTGAGAGATGTGGCTCCAGTCAATCTCTGACAGTTATTTCTTGCACGAAGAGTGAGCAGCCATTCCACAACAACAGATCCAATGGCTAATCAGATCCATGTGAAGGAGATGTCGTTCTCTGATAGAGGCATGGGGAGGCCATACCTTACTGTAGGTACTTGGACATCCGACTTAAAAGTTGTAATTGATTTTTCATCATGGCTATAAAATATCTGATTATGCATTTTATCACTGCAGCTATAGGACATTAAGGGAATTTTCCAGAAATGTTGATACTAAATTAGATTTGACTTTGAAAAGAGAATGATTATTATTCAGCAATTATTGGCGCATAAGTCGGATATCGATGTTTCTTGAAATATTATTTTACAGTGAAGTTATTCCAAATTTAGTGCTCACAGGTATGTCACAACCATGTTATTTACTTATCTGTTAGATGTGTCGTGTTTGTAAATAATTTTCTGAAGTTCTTAGACCATTTTTATAGATATATGCAACTATTGATAATGTTTGAGGATCAATCAATAAACAATCAATAAACTCGTAACCCTTCAGGGTACATTGGATGCCTCAGCACACAGAGTCCTCCAGCGAATTCTTTCCTCAGCGATGTGGATGAGTGTGGAAATATCTTGCCCTGTCCATTCCTTGATGTTGTCATTCCATGCCTTTATTTGCCCTCCTCTGCTTCTGCCACCCTTGACAGTTCCCTGCAGTATTGTTTTTGTCAAGGAATCGTGCTTGCATACATGTCTGAACCATGCTAGTTTTCATCATTTCACTATTGAAAATGTAATTCACTATTCACTATTGTTTGAGGATAAAGGAAGATGAAAATAAATTTTGAACACCACGCCATTGTCTGCTTGAATCACCTAAATGATGTTCCATTTTATAATACCGGTAAGTTATAACCATTTCATTAACTTACAATATCTATGTTGCAGTATTTAGTAGTTTTAGTAAGTTTTTAGACCATCTTTATATAGATATGTGCAACTATTAATAATGTTTGAGGATGAAGGAAGATGAAAATAATTTTTAAAGACATCGATATTTCATGCTGACAACTTTCTTGTCAATAGCCATTATGGCTGTTTTATTAATTATTTTTGCCATGTCAGATTTCTATGTAACAATTACATATTTAATTTAAATGTGTAGTTTTGTTTTATTGTTAGATTTATGGTATATGCCTAATAAATACATTGTAGCAATTAAGAACATAGACTGATCGCTAACTTACTTAGGCCTGTCATATAGAATAATATATTATATTGGAGGGCGTACTGTACCGGACTAAGCATGTCGTGCAATTGCACAGTCATCTCTATGGCTACAGTAAATAACTAGGCTTAATGATCCTGGTTGGCATCTATTTGCATAGTGAACATCAGTTTTTTCTTTTGTTAAAAAAAGTTATTTAGAAATATAATTTCATAAATGTAATGTCTGACAAGAGGTCCATAGATGACCTTAGAGAACATTCAACCCCGTTGTTGGGAGGGGAGGGAGGGGGATTGGTTAGAGTGTTTTCCAGTCTTCAGGACACGGAAATGAAACTCATAACCACAAAATCTGACTTAGGTTACAAGGCACTTCTGATCTGACAAGTTACTCTTGGTACTAATTTTTTTCTTCACAAATTGCTCAACTATTATTCCTAGAACATGACTGCACAATAATGCTACCAATAACTTAATTATATGTATAATAAAGGGGGGGGGTAGAGATAATACAGCAGAAATAGAAGATCTTTTTACCAGTAGATAGTATTAGTAATAGTATTCCTCCATACAAGCTGTTCACAAAACTAACTAAACACATCACTATGCACATAATCCATGAAAGTTTCACATTTGAAGCACAGAAACATTTCATCATAAATAACAAGGACATTTATTCTTCTTCTGCGTTCATTCTAAAACTCCTGCAAATTAGCAGGATGTAGTCCAAAGAACGGAATGCGTTGTGTCATGGTTTACAGCACTGCTGCGATATCTGTGCCTTTCGGCCTGACACATCCGACTTCAGCATGGCTTTGGGTCACTGACCCTATATGGGATGGGACAACCAACTCCATCCCATAACCTCCTTAGTCGCTTGTTACGACAAGCATGGAAGGTAAACAGTGTTACTATTCTTTGCTCCCCTTTCGGGCCCCGGCAACACAAGGAAATTTAACGATCCTATATTGAAATTAATTTTAATTATGCAAATTAGCTTTTTTTAATATTAATTAGCTTTTTGAATAGTAATTAGCTTTGGTTGTATCTAACAATAATAGCAACGTAACCTGCAGATTCATCAAGTTATTGCAATCACAAAAATGTATATATTGTAGAATATTATATCGGAAATAATGGAAATATTTTATATAATTAGACCTTACGATGCACTGTTACTTATGCAAATTTACCAACATTTTGAATTTTATTAGCCCTAATTTCATCTGCAGATTGTGTCATGTGACGTATTCCTTCCAGAACGTTGTCTTCCCAATGAACTCTCTGAACCTCTCTCTGTCTTGGGCGATGTGGCTTGCATTTTCTAGCGATGTATTCATGTTTTCTTTAATGTCATCAGTCCATCGTCTTCTTGGTCTGCCCCTTCTCCTCTTCCCAGGTACTCTTCCCTCCATTATTTGTCTTTCTAAACAGTTATGTCTCTTTATATGACCAAACAGGCGTAGTTTTCTTTTTGTTATTGTGTTTAGTAACCAACACTCTGGAATATTCAGTGTGTTTATAATATCAGAGTTTCTGATCTTATCCTTCCATGATATTCTAAGTATCTTTCTGTAGCATTTCAGCTCGAAGGCGTTGATCTTCTTTGCCGCTGTTTTACTTAGAGTCCATGTTTCACAGCCGTATGTTGCAACCGGAAAAATAAAAGTTCGTAACATTAGCACTTTCGTTTCTATTTTGTTGTTTTTCCATATGTTTTTCAGCCGTGTTATTTTGCAATATGCCATTGCCAATCTCTTCCTTATTTCTGCCATGCAGTTTTCTATGAATATTATGCTAATTGCTACACCACAAGATCACAATCCTAGAGAAAAAGTTCGGTTAATCCATTGGAAATTTCTAGGCACAATATTCCCGTAGGTTGCCATTACTTTCGGGAAGGAACAGCCGTTAATCGAGCACCGTAAAGAGAACACATTCGTTCTAGTCGGCCAATTCTAGTCATTCTGCAGATTAGCACAATGTAATCAACAGTTGCATCTTGCCTTTGCAAACACAAAAATATATAGTTTCTGTAGTATTTGCTGCCATTTTTAATATTACCAATTAGTTCTACACGCACCTAAAAATTATAGAAACAGGATCAACAGATGTGTCTTGCCTTTGCCAACACAAATATATATAATTTCTGTGGTATTTTATTATATTCAATAGTTTGATAATTTTATTTTTTTTTAAATTATCCTAACTTGCTGCCATTTTTAATATTAATTAGTTATGTGCACCTAAAAATTATAGAAATAGGATCAACAGATGCGTCTTGCCTTTGCCAACACAAATATATATAATTTCTGAGGTATTTAATTATATTCAATAGTTTGATAATTTATTTTCATTTCAATTATGCTAATTTGTTGCCATTTTTTAGAATAATTAGTTCTGCTCGCACCTAAAATTTATAGAAATAGGATCAACAGATGCGTCTTGCCTTTGCCAACACAAATATATATAATTTCTGTGGTATTTAATTATACTCGATAGTTTGATAATTTATTTTCATTTTAATTATGCTAATTTTCTGCCATTTTTAAGATTAATTAGTTCTGCATGCACCTAAACATTATAGAAATAGGATCAACAGATGCGTCTTGCCTTTGGCAACACAAATATATATCATTTCTGAGGTATTTAATTATATTCAATAGTTTGATAATTTATTTTCATTTTAATTATGCTAATTTGTTGCCATTTTTAAGATTAATTAGTTCTGCGTGCACCTAAAATTTATAGAACTAGGATCAACAGATGCGACTTGCTTTTGCCAACACAAATATATATAATTTCTGAGGTATTTAATTATATTCAATAGATTTTTTTTTTTTTTCATTTTAATTATGCTAATTTGCTGCCATTTTTAATATTAATTAGTTCTGTGTGCACCTAAAAATGATAGAAATAGGATCAACAGATACATCTTGCCTTTGCCAACACAAATATATATAATTTCTGTGGTATTTCATTATATTCAATTATTTGATCATTTATTTTCATTTTAATTATGCTAACTTGCTGCCATTTTAAAAATATTAATTAGTTCTGCATGCATCTAAAAATTATAGAAATAGGATCAACAGATGTGTCTTGTCTTCATGAACAAAAAAATGTGGTGGAAGTTGCTTTTAATATTTTGTTGTGACCATTGCTCTAGTTTCAAGATATTACCTAACCATTGTCGTGTGATTTGGCAAGCTTAAAGATAAGTACTTAGAGTACTGTTAGGATTAGAAATAATATTTATAATGTGTGTGCTGACCTAGCTCCATGTGTAGCGCGCAGAAATAATGATCGCTCAGTACAAATCATTGGAAAATATTAAAAATATGTAAATTGGAAAAGAAACAGATTATGCATAAGATCATCTGTGTCTAGATTTGAAGTCAGTGATTGCTGGGATGTGACGTCAAGTTAGCCATTAATTCCATTTTTATTACATGGAAATCTGTGACGTTGGATAAATAAAAATGTAAACAGTGTGCTATTTATAGCACATTGTGAATAGTTAAAAGCAACTTTTACCAAAAATGTATAGTTTGTGGCTTGTATTATTGAAAATAAAGATTAATTAGGAAAACAATCATAACTTTTTTCAAGATTGACGTACATACTTGGTTGATGTATCGTTGAATTGCATTTTATAAGGATTATCTACCTATATTATTTTTAATTATGTATGATACATAATTTCCAGTAAATAGTAAACTACATAGTAAAATACATTGTATCACAGTTCTGAAAATTTTGTCCAAGTACCTAATTCATAATTTAGATTTCATAGATTTCCGTGTCTCTCGTTTCACTGCAATTTGCTTTAGATATTGATTGTCGAATTAAATAAGGGTGAACGAATCTGATCATGATGTAAATATGGAAATCCTTGAATCCGTTTCAGTAACACCGATATTCAATTTTTACGTTATTAATGCATTAAATTAAAATGATCAACCAGTTCTTGATTCTGCAAAACATAAATATATCTTCATTATTTACACCGGAAGCGGAAATGTATAGAAGTTGAATTTATTCACCAAGGGCCATAGCCGTGCATAGCCTCTCAAATCAGGGGATGTAATAAGTGTGAGATGTATTAATATGCACACATTATTAATACATCATCACAAAAATAATATTTTGATCGAATCATTTGGCAATATCATTTAAATTAACAACTCTAATTTATTTTGAGAGATTTTATGTAACTGTTCCGCGTTCTACTATTTATAAAAACTTTGCAAACAAAGTTTTTTTGAAAGCAATATGCGCGACATTCTTCCCTCACTGTTGACATGGTGAACACAAGTGTGGCACATATACAACGAAATTTCTTTATGCTAGTGTCCAGGGGTGCAGAGACGAAGATGTGCTCGCTTCGCTCGCCAGGACCAGGAATCATACTGGTTCAGACCTTGATACTCCTCCTCGTGGAGTACCCCGGGCAACAGAGCAATCTGGCTAAGGTATCAAGGATCGGACGATCTCCAGCTGAGGTGGGAACCTGCTGTGGACTTGGAAACTTCCAAGAGAGAAACGACTCTTCTTATCCGCAGTACGTCCCGGGATTAAAAGCAAGCTTCAGCAAACTTTTTTTTGTACTCTATTTTTTTGGCTGTAGTAATTTTTGTGTGTGGTCAGTTTTGAAATAGTCTGACATATCAAATTACATTTATTGATGCTGAATAACATTGTTATACTTTTTAAAATTTTGTTGATCAGATAGATAGCTACTTGACATTACAGTTGGAGAGTTGTTCTGAAAGTCGAATAACGGTCATCGTAGAAACTGTCACAACTTTCTAGAAAGAATATGTGTAGTCACTAAATCAAAGAAGCCACAGGAACAAGCTTACAAACAGCACACAAGAAGGCCATCTCCAGAAAATTCTTCTACCCCTGACGCCGCAAGCCAAACAAGGGATACAGTATATATATATATATATATATATATATATATATATATAGAGAGAGAGAGAGAGAGAGAGAGAGAGACTAAAGTTAAAAAAGGTGTCTCCACACAAGCTTAACAAGTGTAAGGGAATCAACTCTTTTAAATACATCACTATGTACTAAGCTTACATCTGCATTCAGCTTGGTTTTATGTCGGAATTGTGTGTATTTTCTTGTTAGTTAGTTTGTTCCTTTCGTGTCGAGGGCGACACATAGGGCAGTGGTTTTGATTCTCCATATGTTGCGGTCCGCTGCCTGCAATTTTAGTTCTTGTATAGTCTTGCAGCCTGTTATTGCAGGGTTATGGTTATTTGATTGATATAGGCCTAGCCATGAAACTCTCTCAAGCGCTTCTAATGACAGTGACATATTACATAGCATATTCTTCTCAACATCTTAACTAGAAATATGTGTACCCATACAAATAGAAAATGTATTTTTTAGATTTATAGGTCTATATTGGTACATATGGTATGCATGACATATTCTTCTTCTTCTGCGTTCATTATCTTATAACCACAACGAATAAATCGTGAGATTTCCGCCGGCGAGAGCAAAGTACGCTGTGCCACAAGTTCCACAGTTGAACTGTATTATTTGTACCTGGATTGGCTCACTTTGTGGTCTAGACATCCGAGGCCCAGCACATCCATTTTTGTCATGCCTTTAATTCGGCTAGTAGGCTTCCCTAGCCCGTGACAGCCTACCTATCTGTCGACAGACACGTGGGTGTGTAGTGACTCTTCGCCAAGACGATTGTCGTTCACGTCAATCTCGCGCGAGGTGTTCCGCCGTCTGTGAACCTGCCTCGTGTAATTCGACGTTCTGTGCCTATGCCCACCGGATGCTGAACCTTTTCTCATCCACGAGAAGAGTTGGACCATGGCGCTTTCGTCTTCTTAGCCGAGGTGTCGTTCACCGACAGCGTGAACCTCTCGCCCAATTCCGAGTCTCACACTACGACATGACCTATAATGGTATACATGTCATACAATGGTATCTAGGCGTATCTTCACTGATGTACTTATTCTGCTCTTCCATATGGTATTTAATCTGGGCATTGCAGTCGTGGCTATTTCAAGTCTAATCTTCAAGCGTTGACTGCAACGGATCTCCATCTTCTATCTCTTTCACGGGGTTTCTATCTCTTTCACGAGGTTTCTATCTCTTTAACGACGGTTCTATCTCTTCCACAGGGTTTCTATCTCTTCCACAGGGTTTCTTATCTTTCACAAGGTTTCTATCTCTTTCATGAGGTTTCTATCTCTTCCACAGGGTTTCTATCTCTTTCACGAGGTTTCTATCTCTTTCATGAGGTTTCTATCTCTTTCACGGGGTTGCCATCTCTTTCATAGAGTTGTCATCTCTTTCACAGGGTTTCTATCTCTTTCACATGGTTTCCATCTCTTTCACGAGGTTTATATCTCTTTCATGAGGTTTCTATCTCTTTCACGGGGTTGCCATCTCTTTCATAGAGTTGTCATCTCTTTCACGGGGTTTCTATCTCTTTCACGAGGTTTCTATCTCTTTAACGACGGTTCTATCTCTTCCACAGGGTTTCTATCTCTTCCACATGGTTTCTATCTCTTCCACAGGGTTTCTTATCTTTCACGAGGTTTCTATCTCTTTCATGAGGTTTCTATCTCTTCCACAGGGTTTCTATCTCTTTCATGAGGTTTCTATCTCTTTCATGAGGTTTCTATCTCTTTCACAGGGCTGCCATCTCTTTCACAGGGCTGCCATCTCTTTCATAGGATTTCTATCTCTTTCATAGGGTTTCCATCTCTTTCATAGGGTTGCCATCTCTTTCATAGGGTTTCTATCTCTTTCATGAGGTTTCTATCTCTTTCACATAGTTTCTATCTCTTTCGCAGGCTTTCCATCTCTTTCACAGGGTTTCCATCTCTCTCACATGGTTTCTATCTCTTTCATGGGTTTCCATCTCTTTCATGGGGTTTCTATCTCTTTCACGGCTTTCCATCTCTTTCACAGGGTTTCCATCTCTCTCACATGGTTTCTATCTCTTTCATGGGTTTCCATCTCTTTCATGGGGTTTCTATCTCTTTCACAGGGTTTCTATCTCTTTCACAGGGTTGCCATTTTAAATATCTGGCTCATGATTAAGTTGAATATGACAGGCCAAATGGTGTAGATATCTCAACAATGTTCTAGACCATGACACATGCATTCCGTTCTCTAGACTACATTCTACCAATCGATTTTGAGAAAGAATGCAAAAATGAAATATTTGGCAATTTTTTGCCTATTTTGAAAGCATATCTACTTTCACATATAATCTTGTTAAATTTATCTAAAAATGTACTTACGTAAAACACGTTTTTAGAATGGTCCACTTAGACACGACGAACTATCACTAAAACTAGGGTGTTATGATGTAAACAAGAAAACCAACAAATTACAATACACAAAACATTTTCAACATTTATATCAAAAGGCTGATCATGTTTTCTTGTTTAAACTATCATTCATTGTTTATTTGGGTGGTCTTTGTTCATTTTTTTGTGCTTCTTTCATAAGCCTCCATTGAAGCCATATCTCTCCACATCTCAAGGGGTTATACATTTGCAGAAACAACTTGTAGAAAACTGGCAACCAAACCACAGAATAAAACAAAAGTCAGCCCTGAGCCATGTCGATGAAATAAAAGGCAGCTATCACCTCCGAGACAAGAGACAAGAACTGCAAAGAGTATAAAAATGTTTATCACAACATGCAGGTTTTAAATTGCCGGAAATCAAGACACAATTAAGAAATAATGCACCGAAAAGTTCAGACCCAGTAAGTCTTATGAAAGCAACACAGAAAACAATAGACACCTACCCAGAACAATGGATTCATGTCTATACTGATGGGTCTGCTTTCAAAACTACCATCAAAACAGGTTATGGTGTCTATATGGAATATCCAGACAAAACATCTGATGAGTTGATGCCTGTGGGGAGATATGTTCTAACTATGAAGCTGAAATAACAGCACTAGAAGTTGCATTGTACCACCTGAAGACCATATTTGATGCCTTTCCATCAAAAGTTCAAAACATTGTTATTTTCACAGATTCTATGTTCGCTCTTCAAGCACTAGAATGTGGTGGACATTGTAAGCCTGAGCTGGTGGAAATATATCACCATGCCAACCAGCTACGTACATTGTTATGCAGTGGATATCTGGCCACTCAAACACACCTGGCAATGACAAGGCAGACAGACTAGTAAAGATGGGAGCTCAACAAGAACAGCCATATACATAAACAACCATGCACACAATTAAAATGATACTGAAATCTGTGACTAAAGAAAATTGGGTGAACAGATGGGCTATGGGAAACACTGGGAGGGAAATCTATAAATATATGACCAGCCCAAATCCTAAAGATAACATCAACCTCCTGGGAAGAAAAGACCAGAGTATCATCTTCCGACTGCACACCACACAACATGTATAGCATAACAATCACCTGAACAGAATTCAACCACGACACACAATCCAGAGTTCAGACTGTGCACTCATTCCTATGAAAATGTTGACCGCAACCTTTTTAACTGCACAGCACTGGATGACATCAGGATAATGCTTCTCCCTCCAGGGCCAGATAAATGGAACACAATACTGGAACATAAATGGAACAGCTGACAAACACATGCATATATCACACAATAGCATTGGGTCAAAGGGCATGAGCCCATGGACTGCTGGATCAGCAACTAACCAACCAACCAATAAAACTTGCCTAGGATTGAAATCGCGAGAAACATAGACACTATGCATTTTGGCAATTTAATGAATTTGAGGGTCTCCTTGTTCATATGAAATTTTGCACTGGCCAGCTTTTCGACCATCTGTAAAGACGCAAAAAGCTATAATTTTGTATGTTTTCTTCTAACTATATCAAGACCTTGTTTTAACGTATTCGGGTAGAGGGTAACTTTGTTTCGTAAAATGGGGTCGTAGATCAGTTTGTTTCTCTAAAATGGGGTCATGACTCAAAAATATTTAAGAATCAGAGCGATTGATGCAGAAGAAATCTCTTATTTCTTAGACGTCTCTAAATCTGGACAATCATTCTTTGATATAATTCTGTCATTCATTGTGGTTAAAAAAAATGACAAAGTACTTCATATAATCTTCAACAATTTTATTTACATTAAATATATATTCTATTTATAAACCTGCACCCATCAGGGTCATAAGGGTACCACATTGAAATCTTTAGCATACAGTTCCCCCAAGGGGTGAAAATTTTTGAGACTAATGGGAATCGAACCAGGCCCATTCTAGTGGCACCAAATCACCTTGAAAGGTATGGTTTTAACAATACATTTGCGAGAAATGAGATGTTTGAGAAAAGTTAAAAATATCAAACACTGAGACCAACAGAGAAATGAAGATATCAGAGAAGAAATAAAAACCATCTCAAGACTATATTGAGAGACAGCAAACAAGGTGGTTTAGTCACATCATTAGAATGGAACCAAAGCAACCAGCACTTTGTGCATACAACAGCTGAAGATCAGGCTACAGGGAACAAGGAAGACCAAGAATTAGATGGATGGAGACAATCAAAGAAACCTTAAAGAGACACATGCTGACAATAGTAAAAGTCTGACAACTCCAACTTCACCCACAACATTTAACAACACAATTGGAGGACCCATGTAATAGGACAGCAAAGTACACCACTAAAACTCCCTCTTTGGCACCCCAATCATGAAGCCCTGATTGTTTCCATTCATGGACAGTAGGGTTAGTAAAGCTCCATCAAGAGGTTTCAGCAGCTCTAATATTTTTATTTTCCACTCTTCATATTCCACTACTGAAGTCATTTGTTGATGCTTATCTGCAGTCTGTTCTACTTTCTGTCTTTTTTATCTCTCATTATCTGAAAATTAGAAAAGTTAGAAAAAGGGTTCAAAAGTTGTAGAGGATTGACTTCACTGTACTCGGTTTCCATATATACTCATCACTCTCAACAAAGTGGCATGCTGCCTGCCAATAGTACCACTCATAGCACGTAACTCCATAGCTTCAAGTGATAACCCACAGGGATCTCTGAAAAAATCCACTTTATACACAAAATGACATGAGTCAGATTCGAACTCATGACCTCTTGAACTCAAGGCGAACAGCTTAACCCCATTACACTAGGGAGATCCCCCTGAAAATGAGAAAGTTGTGACAAATCTTCAAATTAATAATATTGACTTTAATTAATGTTTATTTGGGTCAGTACACATCACAGCCAGCCCCTTGTCATGGATATGAAGATTTAGTTGCCCCCAGTATGTTGACAGGATCTTAAAGTGTTGCGCAGAATAGCAAAACTATGACCTGTCATGTATGTTGTTAAAGATGAATAAGGAAATGTGGGGTTGGCTTGACCCATCCCATAGAATACTAAAGTAACTCAGAAGTCAGTCTGAAGATGGAATGTGTCGCAGAAAGATGAGATCGCAGATAAACTGTAAACCACACATAATGAACTCAGTTCTCTAGACTCATTCTTTGACATGGCTTTATGGTCACTTTGACCCATGTGATAGGATAGAAAAGTACACCCCTAAAGCTCCTTAGCTGTCTCTTACAACATGCATAGCAGGTCACAAGGTT
The DNA here is from genome assembly GCA_034231615.1 of Meghimatium bilineatum. Taxonomy (NCBI): domain Eukaryota; kingdom Metazoa; phylum Mollusca; class Gastropoda; order Stylommatophora; family Philomycidae; genus Meghimatium; species Meghimatium bilineatum. The sequence continues at coordinate 24,602,833 of CM067307.1, forward strand.
GCTTTGCTTTGATCCCCTTTTGGGCATCAGCAGATCAATAGAATAATGTCATGTCTGTCCTTGTCTGGAACACGTGCCTACGTAATAGTTAATCTATAAGCAGAAAATAGAATGAACTCAGAAATTATGCACAGGTTCATTGAAAGTTTGTTATGGTGTACACAGTTTTCATGTAGTCAATAATTTTACATCACTCGCAGAGCGTGTCGCACAAATTACAAAAATGGCTAATGTTAGTGAAATTATGCCATGATTTAATGAGAAGGGATAATGCTAGAGTTTGGAGGGGAGAGGTGTTAGGTGCAGTGTTAAAACTAATTCTGAGGAGCACAGTAGCCTAGTTGATAGTGAGCTTGCTTGCTATCACTGGATTACAGCATACCAGGTTCGAAACCTTGTCCGGACAAACAAAAATTCCAGTTGTGATTTCTCGCTGGACACGACCACTCCTCCTGTCGACTCAGCTGTAATAGGGTACCTGACACATGAGTTAGGGAGGTAAAGACAGTAAGAAAGGGAACTGGCCACCCCGATTAATAGCTGCTGTGGCTTAGTGCATGAAGTTATATTCATCCGTGACATCAGGTGGCTGCCATGGGGCCTACCTTTACCTACAACTAATTCTAATTCTATCCCTACCCCCTCCTGCTGTGTTTCAAAAACTGTGTTCTTCCTATTTTCGTTAATTATTTCCCTGGCTTCAAACTACTAAACAATTGTATTCTGCAATGTCACAAACTATTAAAAAATTATGACCAGATAATTCTTTAAAAACTATGAGCGCTGTAAACATTGGTAGGCACACGTTCCGGACATGAACCGTTACTTCTTCTTCTGCATTCATTCTCAAACTCTTGTAAACTAGCAGGATGTATTCTGGAGAACAGAATCTGCCAAATAAAGGTTTACAGCTGTCTGAGATATCTGCTCCTTTCAGTACAACAAAACAAATTTAGTACAGCTTTGTGGGTCACTGACGTCACATGAGTCCATTCATTATTCGTGGTTTAAATAAAAATTACTCCCATGGTTAAACCAGACATGAGAAAGTTAGATACCAGGGCTCAAACTCTGGGAAGGTGCCATATTAATTTAGCAAGTGTTTCGAGGACCCTCTTCAGGCGGTTTCCGGTCTTTTTCTTCATTCCAACACTTCCAATGGATATCTCTTGCAGCAGAACAATGGTCCTACTAAATTTCCAGCAGAATTTAGTCCAGAGAATGGAAATTCTCTGCGTTGAGTCACCGTTTTATTTACACCAATAATACGACACATCCATCTTCGATGGGGGTTTCTGGTCAACCACTTACTAGACAGATGAGCACTTATGGGAAACTGTGTGTTATGACACTGGTTCATAACTCATATTACCTTTACCTTTTACAGTTGATCCCAAATCGTCATTATCGACTATTACGGATGATCATGAAGTCTCCGGATTACATCCTGCTAATATGCAGGAGTTTAAGAACGAACACAGAAGAAGAGTGCCCAAAGAGCACTAGAAAACACTTCAAGCGAATGGATTCATCAAACTCTGTGGTCTGTATCAAAAGGTGAAAAAAAAACATCTGCCAACTGGGTAAGATGGTCTGCCAAAATTAATTAACATCTTTCTGTAGATATCCGTCTCTATAGGTCAGCGTTCCTCCTTTAACTGGTTTAGTGAAATGCAGTCTTGCAGGATATGTTCCATTGTCTGCCCACATGGACACAGATGTAATGATACCAGTCTTGGATAAATATATAGTATAAGAAATATAACAAAATAGAGGACAACAAATACACTGATATTGTTACTACCTTGAATTTGAGCTTCTACGACCTCCAACAAACTCCTCTTTGTACTTTTTACTTGTGGACTTTTGTCTGTGGATTGATGATTTATTCATTGCAGACATTTAATATTTACTTTCATAATACAAAAAGGGTCATAGAATAGAACAGATCAAACATTTTAAAAAGATGTAGAGTTTCAGTTTTACTTACATCAAATATTGACAGACAGTTAATCCGTAGTAATAAATGAATAGGCAAAAAAGATTCTCGCAAGAACCTTCTTCGCCCTTGTTGTCCGGCCTGAAAGGGGAGAAAATAATAGTGAATATTTTACATGTCATGCATGTTGTAAGAGGTGATTCAGGCTTTTAGGGGGTCGAGTTGGCTGTCACATCCCTTACAGGGTCAAATGACACAGAAACTATGCTAAAGTCAAATGTGTCAGGACCAATGGCCAAGATATCACAGCCAAGTTGCAAGCCATGACACAATGCATTTAATTCTCCAGACTACATCCTGTTAATCTGAAGGAGTTTGAAAAAGAATGCAGAAGAAAAGGGCCTCCTTAATATGACACTGGAGAAATTATGATGGTTGCACAGAACAGAGAGTAGCAGTGCTTGATGATAGTTGCACAGAACAGAGAGTAGCAGTGCTTGATGATGGTTGCACAGAACAGAGAGTAGCAGTGCTTGATGATGTTCTGCTAAAGAAACACCACATTAAAGAAGCTATTGGTTAATTCATGTTATTGTACTTCAAGGCAAACCCACAATTCTCCATCTCCCTGAGAAGATGTCAAAGAATATGCATGCTGATAGTCCCCATGGCTAGCTAGCTGGATAAACACTCTTAATTCTACTCGACATGTTTTCAGTTCTATTTATACAATAAATAATATTGAATTGCCGCCCATGTGTTACTGAGGTCTGAGAGGGAAGTAAAGAACAGCAACACTGTTTACCTTCCATGCATGTCATAAGAGGCGACTAAGGAGGTTATCGGATGGAGTTGGCTGTCCCATTCCATATAGGGTCAACATGACCCAAAGCTATGCTAAAGTCATATGTGTCAGGCCGAAAGGTGCAGATATTGCATCATTGCTGTAAACCATGACACAAGACATTCCGTTCTCTGGACTACATCCTGCTAATTTGGAGGAGTTTGAGAATGAACGAAGAAGATACTGAATTGCCTTGGATGCAGCATGGATACCTCCTGGATACCTCATCTATCCCAGTGTCCACTCCAGCAAGTGACCACAGACTTCAGTACATCACCAGTGTTTATCTTAAATTCACAGATACAAGTCTATCTGCTCTCTTATTACCACGAATATCAGCACACCCAGGGCAATAGATCAATGTGATATCCAGAAGTTTAGAAATAGTTATAGTTTTGACAATGGATGTTCTGAATATTTTGTTCATTTGCATATTGTCAAAAGGAGCAGCTATCACAGACAGGTTGTAAACCATGAAGCATTAAAGACTTATAGTATTGACTTTAACCCCAATAATCATAATTGAAGCAATTATTCTGTATTTCCCATTGTGCTCCATGAGAACTCTCAATATCAATAGTTATAATTAACCCCAAGCCAGATTTTTCTCATATTTTCAGATAAATAAAAAATCACGGCACTTACCAGTTCAACAAATAACATCTCAGTAAACAACAAAATACTGCCCCATCGAGGCCAGAACCTTGAAGTGGTGATGGGGCTTAGTTCAGCCATCAGAGGCTGGAAACTAAGACTGGTCGGGCACTCCCACTCGAGCAGGACCATAGTCCGGCCCAAGTAAGCAGAGTGCTGAAGACGGAGGCAACCAGCCAAAAGGCGCACAGATAATCAGGTTGCCACGCATAAAACACAATGGAAACATGTCTGCATCTAATAAACGTTATGATGCCTGCCCTGTGGCGGACGTTCAGTCAGGGACGGTGCCGGGCCCTATACCTCGAAAGGGCCCAACCTCAGTTACTGGAAGTCCTTCTCAATTGCCCCGAGGAGCCAGGAGGCAAGGGAATAGAGCTACTGGCCAAACAAACAAACGACCAATAAAAATAATGCACTGGAATGCTGAGGGTGTCAACAGTAAAAGAGATGGATACAGCAAAAAATTGGAACTTGAAAATGTCCTCAGTGAAGAACAAGTTAATATATGCTGTATCCAAGAAACACACCTCAGCAGCGACATAGCCTTCAAAATCAGAGGCTACCAGTGCTACCGATCTGACCGAAAAGACAGGCGAAAGGGTGGAATTCTGACACTAGTTAAAAACAATATCAGCGCATGTCCGCTGGAAGTATACATGGACGGGGCAGAATACCAGATGCTCCACCTAAAAACAGACAGTGCAGAATTCCATCTCCTGAACTACTACTGCCCAAATGATAAACCATTGGCACTAGACACAATTCCAGACAAAGAAAGTCTTATGGTGTGTGGTGACTTCAACAGCCACTCTCAGAGCTGGGGCTACGATCATATCGACAAGAGAGGTGAGGAACTTGAGAGCTGGCAGGATGAAAATAATCTCATTCTTATTAACCAGCCAGCTGACTCACCAACCTTCTACTCGAGAGCATGGCACACCACCTCTACACCAGACCTGGCATTCTACTCACCAGGCCTGGAATGGAACATCACACGTGTCGTTGGAAAGCAGCTTGGGGGTAGTGACCACAGACCAGTATTTCTGGAAATTCACAATGAATATACCAAGGACAGCAGCACGCTCACTAGGTGGAACTATAAGAGGGCAGACTGGAAAATGTACCAGCATTTAACCAGTGTTCTAGCTAAGGACATGAACTTGGACAAAGACATCAATAGAGCAGTGAGTGAATTTAATAGATGTATACTACATGCTGCTAGTAAAACCATACCCAGGGGGGCACGCAAAAACTACAAACCCTACTGGAATGATGAACTGGAAAAGCTGCAAAATGAGATGGAAACATCTAGAAAGCAGGCTGAGAACAGACCTAGCCAAGAACATCACAACAAATATCAGCAAACAAAGGCTAAATTTCAAAGAGCCAAGTAGTTACAAGCCAGAAGGAACAGCTGGAAAGAAAAAACAGAGTCGCTGAACCTAGAACGAGATACTAGGAAATTATGGAAACTTGTAAAACAACTAAATGATGAAGGTACAGGGAGAAATACCAGGATCACACTTTATAAAGATAGAGACATTTTAACAGGTAAACATGCAGCTGATTACTTTGCAGATTCCTTTGCAGAAGACAATAACGTCAAAGTCAGCCCAGACAAACAACAGGAGGTTCGAGCGAACCAGCAAAACATTGGACAAGACCAACCTATACCTGAAGTCATGGAGGCACCAATCACAATGAGAGAACTGGAGCATGCAATATCCAAATTGAAAATGAAAAAGTCCCCTGGAGCTGATGGAGTGTCCAATGAAATGATTAGAAACCTGGGAATTGCAGCAAGAGCAAAGCTGCTGCAAATCTTTAACACAAGCTGGTCCACAGGTAATCTACCACAGGCATGGAGAGAAGCAATAATGATACCTCTCCTCAAATCAGGAAAAGATGGCAACACAGTCTCCAACTACAGGCCCATCAGCCTCACAAGCTGTCTATGCAAAACAATGGAACGCATTATCAATCTTAGGATGCAGTGGTACCTTGAAAGTGAAAACCTTCTGGTATCACAGCAAGCAGGTTTCAGACAGTGCTACTCTACTGAAGATCAGGCAACCTACCTCTCCCAAGAGATTGAGGATGCCTTCCAAGATAAGAAACTGGTACTAGCAGCATGGATAGACCTCAGGAAAGCATTTGATAAGGTCTGGAAAGAAGGGCTCCTAAAGAAATTGCGAAATTGCAGGGTTAGCTCAAGAATGTACAAATGGGTAAAAGCATACCTGCATAATAGAAGAGCCAGGGTACAATTAGATGGTCGCAAAAGCAAGAAAGTCCTACTGCGTCATGGAGTCCCCCAGGGAGGAGTCCTGTCACCCACACTTTTCTTGGTTTACATCAATGACCTAGTTGCTGAACTACCACACGGGATCAAAGTGGCAATGTATGCTGACGACCTGGTGATCTGGTGCACGGAAGAACATGCGACAGTGGCCACTAAACAAATACAAAGAGCTATCGATGCCCTAACCTTATGGGCAAATAGATGGTGTGTCAGCATTAACACAGATAAGTGCAGCACTACACTCTTTACCCTCTCACCAAAACAAAAAGCTGGTCATATCAAGATAGACGGAGAGCTCTTGAAAGAAGACAAACAACCAACATACCTCGGAGTTACTTTTGATGATAAGCTGACATGGAAGCAGCACATAAACAAAGCAACAACAAAAGCCAGGAGGAAGCTAGCTATCCTGAGAAAACTAAGTGGAACCACATGGGGAGCCAGTGGAAATATACTCAGTAAAGTTTACCAGCAAGGCATAAGACCACACCTGGAATATGGTTCAGCTGCGTGGTGTCCTGCATCAAACACCACATTACAAGATCTAGATAAAGTGCAAAACCAGGCACTTAGAATAATGTTGGGAGCAATGAAATCAACACCCATAGCAGAGATGCAGAAAATGGGAAGAATGCAAACACTTGGCGAACGCAGAGACACAAAAGTACTAATTCAAGCGGAAAAGTTTCAGTGTATGCCAAGTCATCCAATGAAGGAAAGATTCCAAAACCTAGCAATGGGGCGACTGAAAAGAAGCAGCTTTATCCATCAAGCTAAACGACTCCGTAGACAACTTACAGACCTACCTGAAGTTGACAGCCCCTTAAGGTCTGTACCAGAACAAACCCCATGGAGTGAAAGGCATGGAATGCCAATATACATTCAGACCCATGTGAAAGGAATACTAAGCGAGGACGAACAGAACAGTGTGCAGCGGAGGACAGTCACCCTCAGTTTCCTGGACGAGGAATATCCACAAGATATATGGGTCAGAGTATACACAGATGGGTCAGCACAGAATGCTGTGAGGAATGGAGGTGCAGGTGTATATATAGAATATCCACACAAGCCTAGAGATACAATCAGAACACCGACAGGAAAATTCTGCAATAATTATGATGCAGAAATCCAGGCAATTACTGTGGCAGCTAAAAAACTGCTGAACTCCAACTCTGACCTACAGCCTGTGGTATTCCTGACAGATGCAAGGTCAGTGCTTCAAGCTCTCCAGTCTGGAAAACTAACAGACTTGAAAAAACTACTTAGCGAATTGTCTTACCAGTATAGGGTAACCATGCAGTGGATACCCTCTCACTGTGGAATACCAGGAAATGAAAAAGCAGACCAACTGGCTAAGGAAGGTGCTGCCGAAGATCAACCAGATATACCAATCACCTACCATCAGAAAAAACAGATGATAAAGTCAATAAGAAAGCCACAAACACCAACACAAGATGACTATCACATTATGAACAGATCAGAACAAGTTATAATTCTACGTCTCAGAACAGGACACAACCGACTCCGCAGTCACATGTATACAAAGTTCAAGATTGGCAACACAGCCATGTGTACATGTGGACAGGCAGTACAGAGTGCCAAACATATACCTCAAGAGTGTTCTGAGCATGAAACGCTGAGGCAGACATATTGGCCAGAGGAAACAACACTGGAATCAAAGCTCTATGGGACACTGTATGAACTACAAAAGACAGTGAGTTTTATTAAGGAGACAGAATTGCAGATATAGACATGTTTCAAGTGAACGAAAGAAGAAGAAAAAAACAAAATACTGGAAAAAGTCTCCAACTTTAATTACTTGGGTAACCAAATGTTTGTTGATGGAGACTCAATGAAAGAAATAAATACACGCATAGCAGTTGCAGCTAGCACATTTACCAAACTAATATCTGAAAGTCAAAAGATCTAAGAAGAAACACCAAGCTAAAGCTATTCAACTTCTATATTGTTTCAGTATTAACATATGAAAGGGAAAGCTGGAAATCAACTCAAGCAACAGATCAAAAATTAAACAGCTTTGAAAACAAATGTCTCCGGAAACTTATGAACATAAAATGGAGCGCTTTCGTCACAAATAGTGATTTAAGAAAGAAAGCACACCAAGAATATGTCATAAGAAAACGCAGATGGAAATACCTCGGTTAGGTTTTAAGACTAGATGAAAAGAGAATAAACCAACAAGCCCTTATATGGACGCCTGAGGATAAAATAAAACGAGAAAGGAGTAAAGCAAACCTAAAAAACACCATTCTTAAAGAAGGAGAAATAACAGGCTGCAGGACCATACAAGAACTAAAATTGCAGGCAGCGGACCGCAACACATGGAGAGTCAAAACCTCTGTCCTATGTGCAGACTGTGGTATGAAAGGAACATATTTCTCACCACCACGATCTATCTGGGAACACAATATCATCCTTCCCGGCTTTATTTGATATCAGTTGATTCATTTAAAGATCTGCTTTTCCATTGTTCCATTTTCCATTGTTCCATAGATATGTTCTGCTGTCTGTCCACATAGACACAGAGGTAATGTTACCAGTCTTGGATGAATATATAGTATATGAAATATAATTGTTGTATTGTGACAAGTATGTCAACAACAATATATTCACGTGATCAAATAAACATGAAAAGCGAGACAACATCATTACCAAGTGTTTGAGGTACATGTTTATTCAACTGGATAATCAGTCTGTCTATAGTTGCTTTCCTGACTCCACTTTGTTCTTTAAGTTTGAATAAGTCAATTTTAAGCTTCAGTGTCCTGTTTTGAGAAAGAACACAAATTTGTTAGCTAGTAGATAGTCATGTGAACTAGAAAACAGATGTGTGAGCTTATATGACATGTGTGAACTAGATGACAGATGTGTGAGCTAGAAGACAGTTGTGTGCGCTAAGACAAACGTTGATCTAGAAGACAGATGTGTGAGCTAGAAGACATATGTGTGAGCTAGAAGACAGATGTGTGAGCTAGAAGACATATGTGTGAACTAGAAGACAGATGTGTGAACAAGAAGACAGATGTGTGAGCTAGAAGACAGTTGTGTGCGCTAAGACAAACGTTGATCTAGAAGAGATATGTGTGAGCTAGAAGACGTGTGAACAAGAAGACAGATGTGTGAGCTAGAAGACAGATGTGTGAGCTAGAAGACATATGTGTGAGCTAGAAGACAGTTGTGTGCACTAAGACAAACGTTGATCTAGAAGACAGATGTGTGAGCTAGAAGACAGATGTGTGAACTAGAAGACAGATGTGTGAGCTAGAAGACATATGTGTGAACTAGAAGACAGATGTGTGAACAAGAAGACAGATGTGTGAGCTAGAAGACAGTTGTGTGCGCTAAGACAAACGTTGATCTAGAAGAGATATGTGTGAGCTAGAAGACGTGTGAACAAGAAGACAGATGTGTGAGCTAGAAGACAGTTTAGTGCGCTAAGACAAACGTTGATCTAGAAGACAGATGTGTGAGCTAGAAGACAGTTTAGTGCGCTAAGACAAACGTTGATCTAGAAGACATGTGTGAACTAGAAGACATATGTGTGAGCTATAAAACAGATATGTGAACTAGAAGACAGGTGTGTGAGCTAGAAGACAGAATGTGTGAGTTAGAAGAAAGTCATGTACGCTAAGACAAACGTTGATCTCGAAGGCAGATGAGTGAATTTTTAAAATACATAATTAAGCAAGACTGTAGTTTCCTAAATATTTGGGGTTACGGGTGGGTGGAGAGAGAAGGGTAAAACCTATTGATGAATCTATGGACAGCACTTTAGCAGTAATATCTCATCATATCAAACTCTAGAAGAAATATGCTAATTTGCTGCCATTTTTCATATTAATTAGTTCTGCACGCACCTAAAAATTGTAGAAATAGGATCTTACCTTTGCCAACACAAATATATATAATTTCTGTGGTATTTAATTATATTCAAGTTTGATAATTTATTTTCATTTTAATTATGCTAATTTGTTTCAATTTTTAATATTTATTAGTTCTGTGCGCACCTAAATATTATAGAAATAGAATCAACAGATGCGTCTTGCCTATGCTAATAAAAATATAGGTACATTACAAGAACCAGTGGACAGGTTTCTACAGAATAAACAACTAACATAAATAGACGGAATGAAATTCCTAAAAGATGCATATACAGACGCGTCCACTATTCGACACATTGTGTGATGAGAGCCCCTGACCAATGGACATGCGCGCTGCACACTGAATGGGAGGTGGATAGCCAGTTCATTGCGTGCAAATCGCTAGATCGGTAATTTATTTTGCGACTTTTTAAGTTTCTGAGATAGTGCAATAGCATATGAAATTAAAAAGTGGTATGTTGTCACGTGATTTGTCCACGGATTCTTGTATTGAACCCAAATATATATAATTTCTGTGGTATTTAATTATATTTAATAGTTTGATAATTTATTTTCATTTTATTTATGCTAATTTTCTGCAATTTTAAAATTACATAGTTCTGCGCAACTAAAAATTATAGAAACAGGATCAACAGATGAGTCTTGCCTTTGCCAATACAAATATAGGTACAATACAAGAATCAGTGGACAGCTTTCTACGGAACACATAGCTAACATAATTAGATGGAATTAAATTCCTAAAAGTCGCATATACAGACTATTCGACACGTTGCACATGGAGTGAGAGGTGGATGGCCAGTTCATTGCACGCAAATCGCTAGATTGGTTATTTAAGTTAAGGCTTTTTTAACTTTCCGAGATAGTGCAATAGCACATGAAATTTAAAAGTTGGTATGTTGTCATGTGATGTGTTCACGGATTCTTGTATTGAACCCAAATATATATAATTTCTGTGGTATTTAATTATATTTAATAGTTTGATAATTTATTTTCATTTTAATTATGCTAATTTGCTGCCATTTTTAAGGTTAATTAGTTCTGCACGCACCTACAAATTGTAGAAATAGGATCTTACCTTTGCCAACACAAATATATATAATTTCGGTGGTATTTAATTATATTCAAGTTTGATAATTTATTTTCATTTTAATTATGCTAATTTTAATTTTTAATTTAAAAATTGTAGAAATAGGATCTTACCTTTGCCAACACAAATATATATACTTTCTGTGGTAATTAAACTATTAAACTATTCAATAGTTTGATAATTTATTTTCATTTTTATTATGCTAATTTGTTTCAATTTTTAATATTTATTAGTTCTGTGCGCACCTAAATATTATAGAAATAGAATCAACAGATGCGTCTTGCCTATGCTAATAAAAATATAGGTACAATACAAGAACCAGTGGACATGTTTCTACAGAATAAACAGCTAACATAAATAGATGGAATGAAATTCCTAAAAGATGCATATACAGACGCGTCCACTATTCGACACATTGCGCGATGAGAGCCCCTGACCACTCGACATGCGCGCTGCACACTGAGTGGGAAGTGGATAGCTAGTTCATTGCGTGCAAATCGCTAGATCGGTAATTTATTTTGCGACTTTTTAAGTTTCTGAGATAGTGCAATAGCATATGAAATTAAAAAGTGGTATGTTGTCATGTGATTTGTCCACGGATTCTTGTATTGAACCCAAATATATATAATTTCTGTGGTATTTAATTATATTTAATAGTTTGATAATTTATTTTTATTTTAATTATGCAAATTTTCTGCAATTTTAATATTACATAGTTCTGCGCAACTAAAAATTATAGAAACAGGATCAACAGATGCGTCTTGCCTTTGCCAATACAAATATAGGTACAATACAAGAATCAGTGGACAGCTTTCTACGGAACACATAGCTAACATAATTAGATGGAATGAAATTCCTAAAAGTCGCATATACAGACTATTCGACACGTTGCACATGGAGTGAGAGGTTGATTGCCAGTTCATTGCGCGCAAATCGCTAGATCGGTTATATAAGTTTCGACATTTAAAGTTTCCCAGATAGTGCAATAGCACATGAAATTAAAAAGTTGGTATGTTGTCATGTGATTTGTTCACAGATTCTTGTATTGAACCCAAATATATATAATTTCTGTGGTATTTAATTATATTTAATAGTTTGATAATTTATTGTCATTTTAATTATGCTAATTTGCTACCATTTTTAAGGTTAATTAGTTCTTCATGCGCCTAAAAATTATAGAAATAGGATCAACAGATGCGTCTTGCCTTTGCCAACACAAATATATATACTTTCTGTGGTATTTAATTATATTCAATAGTTTTATAATTTATTTTCATTTTAATTATGCTAATTTGCTGCCATTTTTAATATTAAATAGTTCTGGGTGCACCTAAAAATTATAGAAATAGGATCAACAGATGTGTCTTGTCTTCGCGAACAAACACATGTATAGTTTGTGGCTTTTATTATTGAAAATAACAAAAAGACAAGTTAGAAATTATCAGCTTGGGTACATTTTGTGGTCAGATTTTTTATTTATTTTTCCTATATGTTTCAATGTAAATTATTTTGATGTCAAATTCATTAGAAAAAAGTATGTAACATTTTTTCAGGGTTGACGTACAGACTTTGTAGTCTTTCTACATTTTATGTAGAAATGTAGCATAATTCAAGGAATATAGTAGGCATTAGGACAAAATTTTCAAAATGGGTGTACAGAATTTTAAATACCACAGTTAGATAGCCCTTGAAAATTGCAATCCAACGATACCTCAACCAAGTCTCTACGTCAATTCTGAAAAATGTTACACATTTTTTTTCGAATTAATTTTCGCATCAAGATAATTACATGGGACATATAAGGAAATATGAAATGACAGTTGTCAAAAAGTTGCGGCCTTGCCTTAGAACCGAGCCACTAATTAATGAATATCACAGTTATTTGCATTAAAAAATGTAACAAATTATACATTTTCTTGTTTGGAAAGACAAGACGCACCTGTTGATTACATTCTGCTAATTTTCCGATGCAGTAGAGTTAATAAATAATTAACAATTGCGTCTAATTAGCATAATTGCAATTGAATGTATCATATACATTTTTTAATTATTTAGGATAAAATATATAGCAAATTGTATGTTTTTGTGTTCGTGAAGACAAGACGCACCTGTTGATTACATTCTGCTAAGTTTCTAATGCAGCCAGAGTTAATAAATAATTAATAATGGCGTCTAATTTGCATAATTACATTGTCTTATTTAATATATATTTATTAAATTTTTTAATTATTTAGGATAAAATATATTGCAAACTGTACATTTTTGTGTTTGTGAAGACAAGACGCACCTGTTGATTACATTATGCTAATTTTCTGACGCAGCCAGAATTAATTAATAATTAAAAATGACGTCTAATTTGCATAATTGAAATTGAATGTATCATATACATTTTTTACATTTTTTAATTATTTAGGATAAAAAATATAACAAATTATACATTTTCTTGTTCGGTAAGACAAGACGCACCTGTTTATTACATTGTGTTAATTTTCCGATGCAACCAGAGCCAATTAATAATTAATAATAGTGTCTAATTAGCATAATTAAAATCTCTTCTATGCTTCCCTTTATGGCAACATGCATGTGGCTGGCAATCTGTAACCTCAGCCCTCTTTGTATCTGAAATATAATATTTGATTATTATTATTATACTATAATAATAATATATAGTATATTATATAGTATATAGTATACTATAATTTATAGTATCTAACTAACAAACAAACAGCTTTCCTTCCATGTCTCTCGTTTCATTGCAATTTGTTTTAGATCTTCATTATCGAAATAAATAAGGTTGAACGAACCATGATGTAAATATGGAAATCCTTAAATCCGTTTCAGTAACACATATATTTAATTTCTACGATATTAATGTGTTAAATTTACGATCAACCAGTTCTTGATTCAGCAAAACAAAAATTATTTGAACCGGAAGTTAAAGATATTAGCATTTATTTACCAAGGGACATAGCCGGGCATACACTCCAAAATGAAGGGTGGTAATAAGTATGAGATATTAATAAATCATCAAAACACAAATATTTGGATCTGATAATTGGCAATATCATTTAAATTAATAACTCTAATTTATATTGAGAGATTTTATGTAACTTTTCCCCGTTGTCCTATATATAGAAACGTATTTTGAAAGCAATATGCGCGACATTCTTCCCTCACCGTTGACATGGGTAACAAAATGTGTGGTACATAAGATTATGAAGTTTAAGGGATAATGTCCGTATAAGGTTCAAGTTCCCCGCGGAACTTTACAAAAGTTGGCTCTTGACTTTGTATGGGAACCAGTGTCAGTAGTCCGTTCACATGTCTTAGACTCCACCGCGGGGTCAAGGTTCAGCCAGTGTCGAGTCAGCTCGCTCGTCACAGTACCGCTTGGGATCTAGGCTGGTTCCTCCCCATATGACATGTTAAGACAGGACGAAGTCACCGGGGTGAAGTTTTCGGTCGTACGGAATGTTAACAGCATAAACGTGCTCAGCTGAGTGGTGAGCTATACTCAGCGTCCGAGTGGCTTTCGATGTCGGCGCCTGCTATGTCATACCGCCTCGAGAGAGGATTACGGGGGTATAGGAGAGCTGCTTAGAAAGTGCTTCACTCGACTTTTTTGTCATGAAATAACTTTGAAATTACCTAAATTTTAGTGTTATTTGTATTTACACCCAAACACTTAAACGTATTTTTGTGCTTCGCTCGACATTTTTGTCATTTTTTTTACTATTGTAATTACCTCTGTGATTAAAAACAAATGTTCAGTCAAATTATTTCATTTTGTTTTATTGTAAAGAATACATTTTTTTTTGGAAAAAAAAGAAAATATTTGGATACAGTGATAATGTATAGTTTTTAATGACATAAATTCTGAATTGTCACATTTTACAAGAAAATATTTTTTTTTATTTCTGAGGATTTTTTACTATGAATAAGTGTCACAGAACTGGGAGCATTCCTATATATGCTCTGTTTGCCATGACGTCAGCCATCTAAAAGTGTATAAGCTCAGTGTCCCAGTCAGTTGCTGATCATGCGTTCTTCTGGTCTTTCCGGAGAGGGAACACCTTCTCAAATCACATCTAGTCAATACCATTACTGCAATTCTCTGAATATGTACATTGTCACGTTTCTGGGAGGAGGGGGGGGCGGAATTGCAGTTTATGAGTTTTAAAAACTTAATGGTTGAGAGAGATTCACTTTCAAAAATAACGCAAATTCACAATATAAAAACATATGTTGGTTAAGGTTTTTTAAATGTAAACTTCAAATATTTTACTTGATAAAAATATTTCTCACTATAATAGCGGAAATATGCGTTTGTTTATATGAATGGCAGATATGTGTGTTAGTCACGGTCTCACGGGGATTGTCTAGGTTTTATATCGCTGCCTGATATCTCGCCCGGTTGTGACATGTTCCGGTTTCTATAAGTTTAATAATATGCATATAACGAATGTGTCACGTGTTCGAATCAACGCACTTAGTATAGCTTCGTGAAAACAATAGAAGTGTGATCATGTTTACGAGTTTGGCACGCTTTTTGACACGGGGGCATGGTAACACTAAGCGCAGGCGATTGTAAAGGCTTAAATCTATTTATACATAGATCAGTGGTCATAACGCATTTTCTGTAGACGTCTTAAATTATTTCAAAATATTATGTGATTGTCAGGAGTCTGTCAGGGGATCATCCAATGAATAAATTAGATTTCCAAAAGAGCTAACCTGTGTTCTTTGATACAATTAAAAAGAAATAATATCTTTGACAATTTGTTTCTAGTGAACAATCTGAAAGCAATGGTAGTTAAATGAACTTAATTTCCAATAGAAACTGCCCTTGTGTTACCGGGCCTGGGTGGGAGAAGTGAATAAAAAAAACTGCCGTTGTTTAGCCGGGACTGGAAGGGGAGCAAAGAATAGCTACACTGTTACCTGTCAAACATTTCGTAAGCAGCAACTAAGTGGATTTTGATGTGGAGTTCATTGTTCCATAAAGGCCCATAGATAACTATCAGGGCCGTAGAGACGTTTTCGATGTGGAAGGGGTTTTACCTTAAAAAAAAACTAATGTAAAAAAGGCATTCTTCCGTTGTTGTATGAAATAATTCCATATTTTTACTGAGAAAGGGGTGATTACCCTTTTTTGTAAAAAAAATCGTTACTATAGGGGTTTCACCCGTCATTTGGCTAAATTACTAGCAATAAAAAAAGATTTTATGATTTCTTAAGAGTGAAAGGGAGTTAACCACCGCCCCCCTTATCAATATAAGTATAAACCATGCAAGTAGATATATTTGTCGATTTAATATTGATTTACTGATTCGGAACCACAAGAAATGGGCGCTTTTAGCTCTTACTTCCTATGTGCAGTGCGGTAATTTTTTTGTGAGCTTTCTTTCATACCCAGGAGACTTCAGCTCAGTGCAATGCCCATTGAATGAGTTTTCTACTCAGAGGATGTCTATAATTGTATAGATGACATGCTACAAGCTTCCATAAAGGAGCCTCAATATAACCGCATGTCATCTACTAAGGTTTTCTGTTGCATGGGTGGTTTGTCTAGTGGGACATTTGTGGGACCTACAGATGCAACCGCATGCGTTTAATATTGAAAGTAATGGTTCTTGTAGACATGTATGAATCTATAGCATTGATTTTCTTTTTCCAAGTGATAGTTGGTCTTGATATATCAGCTAAATCCATCTCCAGCCTTAAGCTAAAGTCACCTTTTTGACTAGGAAATCCTGTGACTTCTGGATCACTGGATCACTAGACCGTCAATGGAATGGGTCAGCCAACTCAACCCTCAAAACTTTCTTAGTCACCATTTACGATGTGCATGTTAGGTAATAGTGCAACTAATATGAGCTCCATTTTCTGGTTTCCGCACCACACGGACTGACCACTGATCTATAATACATAGCACACTCCACATCACACAGGCTGACCACTGATCTATAATACATAGCACAGTCTACATTATACGGGCTAATCATAAATCTACCATACACATTACTCGGGCTGACCACTAATCTAAAACACATATCACAGTCAACACCACGCAATGTTTTTGCCTTTTCTTATAGGTCCTAATTTTGACATCTTAGCAGCAATCTTACTTTCGTGAACTGTACGAGATAGAAAAGGGGCTCTGTTTACAGGAAGAAAATTTGACTATTGTGTCTTAGATATTCACTTTGATTTAACATAATGCTTTATTTTTTTTTTAAACCCACTAATTTAATCACCGTAAACAGAGAACTTGACATTTTATAAAAGGCGGTTTTACGTTTACAATCTAACGGAGATAATAAGAACAATTGTCAATAAATTTGTTTCAACTAATTATTCTCCCCTTATTAGTTATCATCCCACTGTGGCATACCAGGAAATTGAAAAGGCAGACAGCTGGCAAAGGATGGAGCAACACAGGGACAAAAAGACCAAGAAATCGCCTACCAAGAAAAAGGACACTCATCAAAACCATCACGAAAGTTGACCACCCAAAATACAATTACCAGTATATTACCAGAGCAAAACAGGTTATTACATTTCGCATCAGAACAGAACACAACAGATTAAACAGGCACTTAAATAGACTGAGACTGGTCCCATCACCTCTGTGCCCTTGTGGGCAGGCAGCACAGACCACTGAACATATTCTGCAAGACTGCAATACACTAAACCAGTTATGGTAAGAACACTGGCCCACAGAGATGGATATCCACATAAAGATGTATGGGAGCACTGAGGAGCTTTCAAATAAAGCAGGATTTATTAAGAAAACCGGACGAGGAAGAAGTGGAAGACTAATTATTGTGTCCAAAAAAGAGAAGAAATGTACTCCTGCTACATCTTGAATTTAAACACGAATTAAACAAAAAGTTTGTTCTTTTTTCTGTTGTATGCATTTGTCTATAATGTTAAAAATATTATTATGAAAACTCATATGTAGGTTGACCATGATTCCTGTGTACAAAAACTGGAAATTAGAATGATATCCCTTGTGAACCAAATAAGAACCAAATTGTGCTTATTACATACATGTGTGTTTCCAGTAACGACGAATGCAAAGCATGCGAAACATTGGTACTAATAAAACATTGTCCAATATAACAACATCATTTAAATTAAAATTCTATAGAATAGTTCTGAGAAAACGATGGACAGCAAGGAAAACAAACCAGGAGGTACAAAGCACAATCATCGCCCACGAGGGCTGGCTTCTGAAAACCATATTAATTGAGCAACTAGCTTTTTTCGGTCATGTTAAGAGACATAAAGGTATGGTGATAGTGATATTTGAGGTGCGATAGAAGGTAACAGGTGTAAAGGCCAACCAAGACGCCCTTGGACAGAAGACATAAAGGAATGTCTGCCCTAAAGGAGGCGGTACACCTTGCTCAAGACCGAGGAGAATTCAATAGAGCCATAAGGAAGACCACGTTCTGGATAGAATATATCACATGTTGATCCCCTTAAGGTGCTCCAATAATAAAATTGGTATGATAAAAACGTGATATATTATATACCCAGGCAGTTTTGGTTCAGCAACACACTCTTAAACACATACTCTTGAATTCGCGGTGACTGGATTACCAGAACACGACCTCTATTATTATACGCTGATGGTTAAAAACGTTGAGGATACAACCAAATTGTCGCCTGATTGTTTCCGGACTCATTTGTTTGTTTGTTTTGCGTTCGCTCCATTGTAACTAGCACGGTTATCCGTGCGATTTCCGCCGGGAGCGTGATTACGTTGTGCCACCGTTATGCGCCTTGTAGGCCTAGCACATCCGATTTCGGCATGCCTTGACAATTCGGGTGGGCTACCCTAGCCTGTGACAGCCTTCCTATCTGTCGCCAGACGGTGAATGTGTACTGACTCTATGCCGAGACGGTTTGTCTTTCACGTCTGTCCTGCACGAGGTGTTCCGCAGTCAGTGAACATGCCTCGAGTAATTAGACGTATTGTGCCCGTGCTCATCGGGTACTAAACCTTTTCTCGGCCTCAAGCCTGGTTCCTGTTTAGGAAGAACTTGACAGAAGAGTTGGGCTCGGGATCGTTCGTCTTCTTAGCCGAAGCGTTATTCACCAACTTCGTGAGTCCCTAGTCCAGGTCTGAATCTGTACACATATTTAGGAACGTTAGGAACTTGTGCTTTGTTCTGGAGCTGAACAGTGCTTGTCACCTCGGACTGCTATGTCCCCATCGGGTACTGAACCTTTTCTCTCCGCGAGCACGCTTCCGGTATAGGAAAGACTCTACTTTAGAGTTGGGCCCAGGCTGGGATCACTAGTAACAAGAAGCTTGTTTCGAGCAAACAATGCTTTAGTTCCAATTTCATCGAACCGTCTTCCATGCTTTTTACACATGACGCTGCCCTCTAGCGATGTGCATCTTTCTCAGTGTACTCATTGTGCTTTTATTTTTATTGGAACATCTGCTTGCTTCGTACCGACTACATTGGCCACCCTCCAATGCTTCTACCAGACTTTCTAGCTTCACTGTGTGCCGACAGTGTTGCTGCATGTGTTGGCACAGTGGTGTCGGAGTTATTAACTGTCTTTTTGCAGTCAAATCTCATTCCATCTGTTACTTCCACATTCTCGGACACGATACCCAAAAGGTTTAGCCAGAATAAGCA
Source organism: Meghimatium bilineatum (assembly GCA_034231615.1). Classification (NCBI taxonomy): domain Eukaryota; kingdom Metazoa; phylum Mollusca; class Gastropoda; order Stylommatophora; family Philomycidae; genus Meghimatium; species Meghimatium bilineatum. The sequence goes on from CM067307.1 coordinate 24,622,224, forward strand.
TTAGCCGCTGTATTTCTGTTACCAGGGTGCGCCACGAGGAGGCACTTTTGGGATCTTGGTTATCTGCTAACCCTGGGTCCGCCAAGAGCAATGCGTTCCCTTTGCACCCCCTCCGGAGTCATAAATTGGAGTAAAGAAAGGCGACATTGCTACCTGTCAATCATGTTGTAAGAGGCGACTAAGCAGGTCTTGGGCTCGCGTTGGTGTGACCCAAAAAGAGCCAAAGGGACAGAAGCTATGCTGAAGTAGGAACTGGAAGGCCGAAAAGCGCATATATCGCAGCTAAGATGTACGCTATAACACAATGCACTTCGTTCTCCGAACTACATAAAGCTGATCAGGAGTCTGAGAACGAAAGCAGAATAATAAGAGCGAAATTGGATCATGTCCGCGGTTGAAAGAAAAGCACTATTACCATAAGAGTACCACCAATGCAACAGAAAACCTTAGTAGATGACATGCCGTTATATTGAGACTCTCTTATGGAAGCTTTGTAGCATGTCATATATACAATTATAGACCCTCTCTGAGTAGAAGTCTCTTTAAATAGGCACTGCACTAAGCCGAAAGCTGAAATCTCCTTGGTCTGAAAGAAAGCTCAGAAAAACCATCTCACTGCACATAGGAAGCAAGAAATTTGGTTTGAATGTGGTGTCGCTAGGAAGGAGCAGTTTTCGTGGGCAAGAAAGAATGATGGTCAATCAACTGCGTACTGGGAATGGCGGCTAGACTCATGGAGAGATCTGAGCATCTATGGGCTTGTCCGGAGTGCAGTGATGATGATCCAACGACTAACTAACTAACTATAGGAAGCAAGAGTTCTCACGATTCCTGGGGATCTCAAAAACACAAACCAATAATGTTACTTAAAAAATTATAATAATAATAATAAAATATTGTGATACAAACAAGGTAATAATGAAACATGAAGATCACAAAACACAGATTTATTACACAGATATATTTTGATCAAAATTATTCCTTCATAACCCATATATATATTTAAGTTTACATATGGGACTGTCTGACCATCATGTAATAATGAACATGCACACGCATGTGTGTATGTATGTGTGTGTATGTGTATGTGTGTATGTGTATGTGTGTATACGTGTGTGTATGTGTGTATACGTGTGTGTATGTGTGTATACGTGTGTGTATGTGTGTGTATGTGTATATGTGTATACGTGTGTGTATGTGTGTATGTGTATGTGTGTATACGTGTGTGTATGTGTTTGTATGTATGTATGTATGTATGTATGTATGTATGTATGTATGTATGTATGTATGTATGTATGTATGTATGTATGTATGTATGTATGTATGTATGTATGTATGTATGTATGTATGTATGTATGTATGTATGTATGTATGTATGTATGTATGTATGTATGTATGTATGTATGTATGTATGTATGTATGTATGTATGTATGTATGTATGTATGTATGTATGTATGTATGTATGTATGTATGTATGTATGTATGTATGTATGTATGTATGTATGTATGTATGTATGTATGTATGTATGTATGTATGTATGTATGTATGTATGTATGTATGTATGTATGTATGTATGTATGTATGTATGTATGTATGTATGTATGTATGTATGTATGTATGTATGTATGTATGTATGTATGTATGTATGTATGTATGTATGTATGTATGTATGTATGTATGTATGTATGTATGTATGTATGTATGTATGTATGTATGTATGTATGTATGTATGTATGTATGTATGTATGTATGTATGTATGTATGTATGTATGTATGTATGTATGTATGTATGTATGTATGTATGTATGTATGTATGTATGTATGTATGTATGTATGTATGTATGTATGTATGTATGTATGTATGTATGTATGTATGTATGTATAGTGTAAAAACTATTAAAGAAATAAAGATAAAATAGATAATGTATTTTGAACATATTAAAAGACATGACACCTTATTGCAGACCTTACTTGATTGAGGGGAGGCTAGTACGGGTAGGTAGAGATACAAGTGGGAGAGAAATATCACGAGATGGACAGGTTACAGTCTGGCAGAGTGCTTAACCAAGGCAAAAGAAAGGGGATGTTGGAAGTCCGTTGCAACCAACTTTCGTCGCGAAGAGGGCACATCATGATGAAGAACGATGACTGACAGGCACATAGGTGCCCAGTCTCTCCCAGCAAATGTCGAAGGGTATGCATGTTAATTGTTCCTGTGTTTCGCTGGGTAAGTACGCTCCCCATTTTACCCTGTGTGGTTCCAGCGGTACTATCTATGTTTCTTCAACGCAGAATGAGGTGCAAAGGGCAGAAACCAGAACTGATTTTTCAGAATACTATGGGAGTCTGTTAGAATCACAATTACCAACGCATATCAATCAAAGAGTAAAGAAATATGCAAGAAAAGTGATTTTGATTGTATGGGACGTCAAATGTGTCATAATGAAAAGTTACCTGCCTCCATGCAAGACGACTAAAGGCCAGTGGTATGTTGATCTCCATACCAAACTTACCAAACTTAAAAAGACTGACCAGAAAACGAGGGGTAACTCGCTCCCAAATTATGTTCTTGCTTCAAAACAATGCACCGTCTCATAAAGCATGGCTTGCGTTGCAAACAGTCAACGATTTGAATATTGAAATTATTCCACACCCATCATATTCTCTAGATTTGAATATTGAAATTATTCTACACCCATCACATTCTCCAGATTTGGCTCTATATGTCTTTTTCCTTTTAGAAAATCTTACCGGTGAAAGAAAATAATTTTGATAGTTAAGATGTCGTACTGGCTTGTCTTCTTCTTCTTCTCGTTCGGAGTTTGACATGTCTACACAGCAAGTCATTTTTTCTTAATAAATGCTGCTGTATTTGAAAGCTCCTCAGTGCTCCCATATATCTTTCTGTGGATATCCATCTCTGTAGGCCAGTGTTCTTCCTTTAACTGGTTTAGTGTATTGCAGTCTTGCAGGATATGTTCAGCTGTCTGTTCTGCCTGCCCACAAAGGCACAGTGGTGATGGGATCAATCTTAGGCTATTTAAGTGGCTGTTTAATCTGTTGTGTCCTGTTCTGAGGCGGAAGATAATAACCTGCTCTGCTCTGTTGAGATAGTGGTAATTGTCTTTTGGGTGGTCGACTTTCCTGATGGCTTTGATGAGGGTCTTCTTTTCTTGGTAGGTGATTTCTTGGTCTTTTTGTTCCTGTGTTGCTCCATCCTTTGCCAGTCTTTGCCATGCCCGGAGAAGAAGCCGCAGATGCCGGTTTAAGCTACAGAAATGAACTTTGGTTGGAAATATGCGCTTCCATGGACAGAGTGAATCAGGAGAGTTCAATAAGAATTGCACAAATGCATGAGGTTGCTGACAAGTTTGGCTTTCTTTCTCCAAAGCAACTATTAGACGATCGAGTCGACATTGATCTTCACAACGCTCCTTTATGATGACATCGACAAGGATGAATTTTTACTCGAGAGAAAGCGACTAATGAATTTTGTCGCAGCACCTTCGGTCTTGAACTGAAAGGACCAAGGGCCTATGGAATTACTTGTCTTTATTCACAAACATCAGCTTTCCCATTCAGTGCCCAATATTGTCTTTTACTGTGTATGTTCCTAACTCAAGGAGTTAGTATAGCTACACGTGAAAGAAATTTCTCCAAACTCAAATTAATCAAAAACTATCGCAGGTCAACTATGAACAACTTGAGATTAAACAACCTCGCAATTATATCAGTCGAACATGAGCTGGTCAATGATGTGAGCTTCGACACAGTCATTAATAACTTCGCTAGTCAAAAAGTTCGCAAAGTGAATTTGTAATTTTAAATTTATTTTAAATTTATTATTTTAAATAAATTTGTTAAATGTGGATAAAATCGATAATATTAATAAACTTATAAAATTTTACTCGGAATTTTTAAAATCAATTTCAGGCAGGTGGGGGGGGGGGGGGTGTTCAAAATATTCATCGCACCGGGCTGCAATTACCCTATGCACGCCGCTGTCCAGAGGTGAGAGAAGGAAAAGTACATTTTTTTAAAGTCACGAAGATCCCACAATCAACATCTGACCGGGACTCTTGAGTCTACATACACTAGGATGTCTGCTGGAGCGGAGCACTTATGGGAATGTCCCACCAGCTGTGAAGCCAGTTTCTAATCAAGAATCAAGAACTAAATTCGACTGGTTCGCAGAAATGCATAGACTTGTGCACAGTGGCGTATTTGGGTCAATGGCATCCGGGGCGGAATCATAATTTTCCGCCCTTGTGCCATGAAAAAAAAATTTGTCAGTGATTGTGAAAGACTGGACGAAAATAAATTTGCCGCCCTCCCGATGATGCCGCCCGGGGCGGTCCGCACCTCCGCCTCGCTACGCCACTGTACATAAACTAAATTCGTTTCGGTCGTGACGTCTCTGGGGAATACATTTGGCCCTTCCAACCGGGATGGCTGGCCGGTTTCATGGAGCATGGTTTCGCTCCTGGCGGGGATGTCGTCTTTTACTTCCTCTCACCTTCTTTATGACAATACTCATTACAAGAATGAAAATCTTTGAGTACTAGCACAATAAAGGGCGCAGACAAAAAGAAAAGTCCCGCTCGCTCTGTCTCACCAAATTTTTCCCCTCCTTCTTCCTCGCGTTTTTCTGAATAATGTAATTTCTCAGTCCTAGGACCAGTAAACACGAGCTGGTCTGAGAGCATGCGCAGTTTCCTTTCCGCTATGTTAGCTAACTCTGAGAGAGAAAACACTGTTGTAGTCTGCGTTAGACGTGAACAAGATGGGTTAAAATCGGGTTTTTTTTACAGTTAATTGTGATATTTATTCGGTTACTGTGAGTATACGCTGTGCAGGATTAATTATATCACAAGATGCAGTGTTCTGTTTATATTTCGATACTGTGACTGTGCTTTAAATCTAACAACAATTAATGGATCTTGTACTTTAGTTATTTTCGCTGTGCGGCAGTCGTCTAGTCTAAAAAGAGGAACATATAAGTAGACGTGATAAGATTATCTGATTCCGTTTCTACATCAAACGTGACTGCTTTCCAGCAATTTGGTCTCATTTCTTGATGGAATACACTTATAGATTCTTTGATGATTAACATACTCTTGATGTTTTCCTTTATCGTTTTACTGCGTAGTAGTATGTTGATGTTGATCGTTGTTACTACTTTAAGACTAGTACTAGTAGATGCTGCTCGTTTGAAACTTCGACACTTTGATCTTAAAAAAGGGGCATAGATAGGGCATATGCCTAATATTTACATTTCTTTAAGTTTTAACAATTATAAACAATGGAAGGTTAAAATAAAATAGTATTATATTTTTTGATATGTATTGTATTTATAATGTTCAAAATATCTTAGTTGACAATTTGCATGTGGCCTAGGGGCCTAATTTAAAAGAAAAACACCATCTTTTAAAAAGTGCACCTGCATTAGGCTTAGGTAACTATTTCTTTCTATTAAATAATTCTAAGTTAAACGACAAGTCCATGTTTACTTGAAACACTGCAATTTTGTATACATATATATTAGCCTATTAATATTTCCAGAAAATGTAAAATTGTGTTTTGTCCATATGTCAATAATCTCATTCAAACTCAGATATTGGCAATCTTTTATGGTCCAAGGAATGAAAATCAACACAGAAAAAAGCACGCTCATGATTAACAGCAGAAGCACAGACCAACATCATGATGAATGAATATAGATTTGAACTTGGATCTAGTATTAAGTATACCCATGCAGTGATGGAAAATGCAAAGTAGAATTAAAGTTAAAGATAGGGGTAAAAGTAAAGATTAGTTCTTCGCTGTGCTATAAATAGAAAACTTTAAATTTTAAACTAGCTGACATCATGGATTTCCGCGGAATATCAATAATCCGTAAGGTTCAGAAACTGTAACAATGTGAATAAAACGAAACACTCACCTTATTGTGCATTCTCTGTGGGATAAACTTTTTTAAATTCCAGAAACAAACTCCATGAATATTCCTGCTATATTCTATATACTAATAATTTACCATAATTCTAAAAACTAACTCTAATCCTTAACCCTAAACACTAATTCTAATGCAATTGTTTTCAATTAATAATATATCATTTGACCTCACATGCTTTCTTCTTCATATATGAATTTATAACGAAAGTAAGGTCACATCTAACACGCGCCATAGCTGTTCTTTCCATCTGCTAATGTATACTACTGCACATGTCCCTTATATCTTCCCGCTATTGTATATAATAATAATTTACCTTAATTCTAAAAAAAAAACTAATTCTAATCCCTAACTAACTATAACACTAATTCTAATACAGTCATTTTCAATAAATATTACTTACGGTAATTTTAAATACTAATTATATTCCAAACTCAATCATACAACAATAGCTCTGCGCATGGCAATCACAATACACAGGTTAGGAAATACCTCGAAACTAGAGCAAAGGTCGCAGTGAAGAACTATACTTTACTTGCGCCAAGATAAGCCCTAAGGCTGGAGATGGCTTTAACTTCTATGTCAAGGCTAAACTTAATTTGAAAAAGCAACATTAGTGTTAGAGTGAAAATCAGACTTTATAACTCACTGGTGTGAGTTATATGTGAATTAACTATAACACTCTTTTGTGCTGTATGGTTGTGAGAGTTGAGCACTCACTGTGAAATGGAGAGATGAGCACAGACCTTCAAATAAAAATGTTACAGACATATTTTATGGACTTTCTATAGAGAGCATAAGGAAAATGTGTATGTAAGAAATAAAATAGGGATGTGTATAGGTCCACATGAACCATTGATTTCAATAGTGAAATGATGAAAAATTGCAGTTTGGACATGTATGCAGACATGATTCCTTGTCAAAAACAATACCGCAGGGAACTGTCGAAGGTGGAAGAAGCGGAGGAAGCCAAATAAAAACATGGACAGACATCAAGGACTGAACAAGACAAGATTTCATCACTCATCCACATCGTTGAAGATATAAATCGCTGGAGGAATCTATGTGCTGAAGCATCCAATGTAGTACTCTATGACCCTGATATTTTATGGGTTTATAGATAGATAAATAGATGGTCCAAGGGCTGGATGCAAAAATGCTAACCTGAAAGCTTAACTCATTGCCTACATATTTTTTTAGGGTTTGTATGGATTTAAGTTTTATTTGATTTTTGTTTGTTTGCACATCCATCATGCGAGCTTGAAATAGTACTTTTATTATATTATAATGCAATAGACATATATTTAAACAGAAATGGTCAGAGAACGTGCATTTTGAAAAAAACTTACTTTTAATGTGGTAAAATAAATTTTAAAAATAAAATTTAATGTATGAATTAAAAATAACAATTATTTTGGACAAGAAATGTTAACTTACTGACTTTCGAATCAATAACTTTCACTCAAATTGTATACGTTTGCAGATAATCTAAATATGAACACAAAAGTGTACAGTATCTAGGCATAGTGCTTTAATTATTTTTGTTATTTGCAAAATATCAGAACCAGCTCTTTTGAATATACAAGATAGTTCTAGAATTTTGATCAACATTTTTCAAAGTAAATGGCAATGGTGTTCTAACCGCAAACAAGTTTATACTTTTCTTTAAAACAAGGTTGCCAGTAATTGCCAGGTTGTATTTTAATAATTAATGTGACCAAACTAAATAAAATTGTTATATTTGCACACAACTTTTACTGCATTATAAAAATGTATAGGCCTATAGAAAAATATAAGAAAAAATGATATCACATTCCACACATTAAAAAATCATAAATAACTTACAAAATTTATATTTTAACACATCGAAATCATGCCAGAAGTAATGTTGACATATTACACTTTTGATCAGAACCATTTTTATGTTGATAAAAATACCAAAATTGATAAAACAAAATGTGATTGTCACTATCGATTTTCCTTAAAATGTGATGTTTCCTTAGGGTCGAATATTCAATCCTTCATAACGAGACAGTTAATGATATGTTATCCGTTATATTTATCATTATCAAGTTATGTCTCCGCAATGAAGGTTGGCTGCAACAGACCTCCAACATCCCGTCTTTTGTTTTGGCAGTCCACTCTGCTAGACTGTAACCTGTCCATCTTGTGATGTTACTCTCCCACTTGTATCTCTGACTACTTCTTGTTCTCCTTCATTCGACTTTACCCTCAAGTGAGGATCTTCAACAAGGTGTCATGTCTTTTGTGTCCAAAATATTTTATTTACCTGATCTTTATTTCCCTTAATAATTCTTTCTTCATATTAAGTCTTGTTAGAACCTCTTTTTTGTTTTCTTCTCCATGATGCTCTCCCTATTCTTCAATATATGCACATTGCAAAGGCATCAATTTTGTCTTCTAATTGTTTGTTTAGTGTCCATGTTTCTGAACCATAGACTAATATATAATAAATGTAGCATTTAATAATTCTCATTTTTAATTTGTTTGTAATTTGTTTAGTTGAAAATATTTTCCTCATGTCATTGAAGGTACTTTTAGGCATTCCTATTCTTTTAGCTTCTGTTTCACATCTGCTGTCATTTGTGATTATGTGTCCAAGATATTGATAGTGTTCTACTTATTGTAGTTTCCATGTATCTTTATGTTTGGCACCTGTTTTTCTGTGACTTTGCTGATTGTCATGGTTTCTGTTTTTTGGATATTTATATCCAGTCCATATTCTTTACTTGATTTATTGACTTGATCTATTAGTCTTTATAGTGTTTGTTTACTTTCTGCTAAAAGAACAGTGTCATTTGCATGTCTCCCGCCGAAGACGGATGTCATGTGTCGAACCAATGGCGCAAATAAAACTGTGACACAACGCATTTCAATTCTCTGGACTATATCCTGCTGGTAGTTTGAGAATGAACGCTGAAAAGAGAAAAACAGTTTGCATGTCTCAGGTTGTTTATTATTTTCCCATTGATCTTGAGGCCTGATATCCCTTCTATATTTTTAAAGATATTCTCTGTGTAGATATTAAATAAAATACATCCTTGTTATCATCTCTTCTTATTTATATGTATGGTGAATAGCTGTTTTCACACCTTATTGATGCAGGCTGTTTCCAATATATATTTCTAATCAGTCTGATGTCTTTGCCATCTCTGTGTATTTCTTGAAGACATTTGATTAATTTTTTATGTTTATGTGGCCTGTTTCATATATGTCATTGCAATGTTCTGTGATAGTTTCCACACCAATTTCATTTAGAGTTTTTATAATCATATTTATATAAAGGTAATATTGAGCTTAGAAAGTGCACTGGATTATGGAAAGGACCAGTATTAAAAATTGTCAACCTTAATTGCACAGAGCGAATTCTGTTAGAACCCCCACAACTGTATTAATATTACTCAAGGAATGAGTTCTGCTAGATCACCCACGAAACCAAGACAAGAGCGTTTTGTAGGTCCGTAGCAGCCAACCTTTGTTGTAGAGGTGACACTTGATGATGATAAAAACAATTTTGATATATTTGAATACAGGGACTTATACAATATTGATTCTAAAAATATCAAAGCTTCTTTTCTTCTTTCTGTATTCCTTGGTATATGAGGATATTTGATTCCTCCACTTCACAAATGCCTGTGCCACTCTGTCTGTGAAATATCTATGCTAAATTGTGACCTATTGATCATGGTAATTTATGTCTTTGAGATGTTATCATCATATTTTTGTTTGCTCTAGTGTCAATGGGTTCTGAAAGGTAATGCATAGAATATTAACACTGCCACTGGACATAAGAAGTGATTAGGGAAGTTGGACATGAGGTTAAGTACATCAATTCATGATCTCCACAGTGATGAGACCTTTGGAAAACCTAAATCTTGACTGTTGGGAGGGAATCAATCCGTTAATTAGCAGCATGTCTAGTGATTTCCAGAAAACAACAAAATCCTTTCAGGGTGTGGGCAAATAAACTAAGAAAACAAACAAAATTGGTTGAATAGGTTTTACAGAGAGATTCAGAGAACAGCGGGGAAATCAACATTTTGACCAAAAGGTCTTAATCAAGATAGGGACAACAAAGAATAGAGCACAAGTATAAAAAGAAAGAAAACTTAGAATTATGTAGTCTCATATGAACTTATGTACATGATAATATGTACGGCAAAGAAGAAAAATAGAAATAATCAGCATATATGTGTAGTTACAACACAGGACAACACAGAATATAGTGATAATGTAAAAATAATAACAATTATCAATTATATTATTATTATTATGACATCAGTCTAGCAATGTAGTAGCAACACAGGTAAATATAATATAATTGATAATTGTTATATCAGTCTGACATTGTTTGATCTCAATAGGCCGTAGTAATAATTGTCAACACAATGTCAGCTATAGGAATAGACTTTAGAAATAGAATAGACTTTAGAAGTAGAATAGTCATTAGAGGTAGAATAGACATTAGAAGTAGAATAGACATTAGAGGTAGAATAGACATTAGAAGTAGAATAGACATTAGAAGTAGGAGACTGTCTAGATTCTGGCTTGCACCCTAAAGCTGTATTAAAGAAAACAGTTGTCTGTGACTTGCAAAAAACCTCTGCAAAAGTTCTCTATCCATAATAATGCTAGAGAAGTACTAATCTGGAGCTGAAAGTCAAACTCCACCAACTGGCATAGGGGGCATTGTGCAGTGATTAGTGAACTGGCTTCGCATATGAGTGGTTCTAGGTTCATTCCCCAGTTGAGGTGGAAATGTTTTTCAGATCGCAACGGCTCCCGGGTCGACCCAGCCTTAATTGGATACCGGATTAATCCGGGAATAAAGACTGTGAGAGGGAGGAAATGGTATATAGCAGAGCCACTGAAATGTGAGATTGTTAACATCTCACACCCCTACGGCAGTTAAATGCTATGGGTTAACATTACTTTACTTTATGGGTAATAAAAGTGTAATAAAAGTAATTTATGGGTAATACTCCCTCAGAGTTCAATGATTATGATAATTGTTGATGCAGACTCTGTCATCCTCTTACAATTTCTCTACCATTCTCTTAATTTTTTTTATTTTCAAGACATGCGAGGACCTCTTTTTGAACAAGTGTTAGTTTAAATTTGAGTATGTAGTTTTTTAGTGTGTGCAATATTTGTGTTAATATTACAGAATAATTGTGAAACAATCTATTTCTGCTAACCTGGTAGTGTTGGGTGTTGTTTGAGTTGGCAAGGATTAAATACCATGTCAATTCCAAGACTATCTGGAACATTCTTTGGATTACACTTACGATCATGGGCCATCCTGGCCTTGGTCACTCTGTTTCTTCTGACAGCGTACAGGTATCTCAATGATTTGAGTACTCGGGTCACTCTTCTGGGAAATGCAAGGCTGAAGTTAGGTGAGTTCATACAACCTTTTGTATTCTTCATGTGAGCAAGTTAACAATGAGTTAATATGACCTCCTTAGTCATGTCTGATTCTACTGATACGATACGTTCATCTTCCTGTTTTGTTCGTTTAACTCTAGTTATACATTTATCATATTTTCCTGTACATATTATCTGCTTGTATATTCATCTATTTCCTTGTTCTTGTTTTTATCTCTAGTTATATATTTATCTATTTCCTTGTTCTTGTTTTTATCTCTAGTTATATATTCATCTATTTCCTTGTTCATGTTTTTATCTCTAGTTATATATTCATCTATTTCCTTGTTCTTGTTTTTTATCTCTAGTCATATATTCATCTATTTCCTTGTTCATGTTTTTATCTCTAGTTATATATTCATCTATTTCCTTGTTCTTGTTTTTATCTCTAGTCATATATTTATCTATTTTCTTGTTCATGTTTTTATCTCTAGTTAGTCATGTATTCATCTATTTTCTTGTTCATGATTTATTTCTATTTATGTATTACTCTATTTTCTTGTTCATGTTTTTATCTCTAGCTAGTTATGTATCTATCTATTTTCTTGTTCATGTTTTTATCTCTAGTTAGTTATGTATTCATCTATTTTCTTGTTCATGATTTTATTTCTATTTATGTATTACTCTATTTTCTTGATCATGTTTTTATCTCTAGGTATATATTTATCTATTTTCTTGTTCATGTTTTTATCTCTAGCTAGTTACCCTATGTATTCATCACTGTTCTTGTTCATGTTTTGGTCTCTAGTTTTATGTTCATATAATTTTCTCACGAATGTGTTACTGGGGCTCGAAGAGGAGTAACAAATAGCGACACTGTTACCTGTAAAACATATTGTAAGAAGCATCTAAGTTTATGGGGTGCCTTTGGTTGTCCCAACCCATCCAGGGTCAAAGGGATCTAAAAGCCATCCTGAGGTCAGATTTGTCAGACTAAAATGCACAGATACCATAATTTATGCTGTAAACCATAATCGGAGGCACTCTGTTCTCCGGACTACATCAAGCTGATCTTCATGCAAAGTGTTATTTTTATGATGTTCTTGCTAAGTGTTATCATTCTGATCTTATTATTCTTTTGTTGTTCTGATGTTATTCTTCTTTCGTTCACTTGAAACATGTCTATATCTGTAATTCTGTCTCCTGAATAAAACTAACTGTCTTTTGTAGTTCATACAGTGGCCCATAGAAATTTGATTCCAGTGTTGTTTCCTCTAACCAATATGTCTGCCTCAGCATTTCATACTCAGAATACTCTTGAAGTATATGTTTGGCACTCTGTGCTGCCTGTCCACGTGTACACATGGCTGTGTTGCCAGTCTTGCTAAGTGTTATCATTCTGATCTTCTTGCTAAGTGTTATCAAGCTGATCTTCTTGTTTAGTGTTATCATGCTGATTGGCAGGAGTTTTTAAAACGAACATAGAAGAAGAATATTATTTTCATGTTACATTTGAGTCTAGTTACATATTCATATAGTTTTCTTGTTTTAATGTGACTGAATTCCTAATCCCAAAATTTCGATTTCTTTATCCAAATTATGTCGTATTGTTTGCAAATAGTTGCTATTTAACATTCCGCGTTGTGCTCGGGGCTGGAGTGCGACAAAAATCGTGTCGTTTCAGGTGATACTTGCAATGTTACTGGATGGTTCAAATGAGGATTAACAATAGTTGAAAAGTAACGCTCTAAACAAGATACGTGGTCATTTGTTAATTTTATTGTACGTTTACTTCAAGGTGGATGTATAGAAGAATAGGGAGAACATCATGGAAAAATAAGAAAACAAAGAGTTCTAACAACAATTAATTTGAAGAAAGAATTATTTATTAATATAAATAAAGAATTATTAACGATCAAGAAAAATAAATAATTTCGACACGTTAAAACCTTACTTGAGGGTAAAGTCGAAGGGAGGCGAGCAAGAGGTAGGTATACAAGTGGGAGAGTAATATTACAAGATGGACAGGTTACAGTCTAACAGAGTGTACCACCAAAACAAGAGACATGGGATGTTGGAGCTCTGTTGCAGCCAACCTTAGTTGCGGAGACGGAACTTGATGACTTCAAGGTGTGTTTAAGCAAAATTCCAAAATATATCCTGTTTGCTGATTCTAAAATGTGGCAGATGTGCGACAGATCATTGGTCACTGTGTGTACTTTTTTTTGGTCGTTAGTGAATGAAAAGCACAAGTCAGATCATAAATGATGCTGTTGGGGTCAGCGAGCAGGAAATATTCTGAAGAAGGGCTTGGTTTCAGTAGCTTCCCCTCCTCCCATCATCAGTGCTTGTAATCCGGTAAATTTTTCCATGAACATGTTATGTATAAAGAATCCACGAGCCCTGTTGTTTCAGCCTCGAGGTACCTAACAACTGATCGTAGATTAGTAATGCTTCATTATACAAAAGTACAAGTCTCTATTTCGTTTATTTTGTTGTGACCCCTAGGAATTTTGAGAAACTTGCTTCCTATATGTTTTTGGTTTTTCCAGAAGTTACGTACATGTTTTTAGTACTACATTTTATGTTCAGTATTACCTAAGTAAAACATGTTTTTAGTACTATATTATATGCCCAATAGTACTTTCATAAAACACGTTTTTAGTTCTACCTTATATGTCCAGTAGACTTGTAATCTCGGTGTGCAGTGCCTTGAATAAAAAATAACCTTCTCATAGATGACCTGCCATGTCATTGATAAAACTAAAATCAATTTGGGATATCTTTCATGCATGTCAGAGATAGCAGAATGAATGTAATGAATGGAATTAACGCAGACACACATAGAGGGAGATAAATGACTGTACTGCAGATGCGACACAAAGGAGCTATTAACTGCCCAGGTCCCTTGCGAGAATGAGAATATTACTGTTGTTTCACCGTTTCAGCTAGATATACCCGAAGACGAAGCGTGTCTGAAAATTGCACACACAGCAGGAAATATACGCGAGTACATGGAATGACGATGTGGCAATCAGATATATGCGCATGACATTGCTCCATCGCTCTTAACATCTTTAACAGGATAGAGGTGTCGTCAGACCTTTACTTGATAATCCTGTGGTGAATACTTTACTTGATCATCCTGTGGTGAATACTTTACTTGATAATCCTGTGGTGAATACTTTACTTGACAATCCTGTGGTGAATACTTTACTTGATAATCCTGTGGTGAATATTTTACATGACAATCCTATGGTGAATATTGCTAGCTTGGTCCCTGAAAAAGGCACAGAAGGCGCAGAGGATTGATTTTATTGTATTCGGGTTTCCACGAATGTACTCGCCCCTCTACACGAAGCTGCACATCACCTGCTGAGAGAATAACAACTCTTAACTTTCGTAACTTAATGAGATAATCCCCAGGGATCTTTTGAAAAAAAAAATTATTGCTTGTGTAAATAAGTCACGGCCCTGGAACGAACTCACGACTCCCGTGATGCCAACCGTGACCACTAATCCACGGAAATCCCTGCATTTCGTCATAGAAATAAGCATGATTCTATATACTTGATAACTATAGTGTAGAAATGGGCAACCTTACAGGATTGGCGGGACTGATTGAGCTTTTATTGTGGGGCATGGGGGCTAAGGATTTTTTTTTAAAAGTCGCTTTCTTTATTCATTTGGAGCAAGAAATGAAGGACTAACTTATTTAAATTATTTTTTTAAAGGCTCTAAGCCAGCGAGCGCATGCAGTAATTTTAGTAAGCGTGGTGGGCTTGATGTGTCCCGCAGGCTATATTTTGCCCACCACTGTTATAGCATGATAATTACCTGTTTTGGTTATTGTGATTTTCTAAGCAACATTTACGTATAGTAATTTGCCATTTATTTCTGAACTGTCTTGAAGCAGAATTCGAACTCTACTTTGGGTTTCACTAAGTTCTAAGAAATGCTCTCGGTACATTCAAGTTCACGGAAATTCCCTACGAAATTTAATTTATAATATGCTACGAGCCTTCATCAGAATAGTCCTGTATGCTGACCTCAAACACCGTCACGCTTGTCTATTTTGTATTTTGGGGGGTTCCTCTTAGAGGTTTAGTTCATACCCATAAGCCTCCAACTCTAAGCAGAGTACAATGCTTTAAGAAGAAGCCTCTTTCTCACAGGGGATAAAATATAACTCTTTCCATCAGTGTTTCCCAACCTTTTTTTTAACCATGCCTCACCTATTTTATTTTCTAAAATTCTGATGACTCCCCGCTCCCCTATGTAATATATGCATAATTTTTATAATAAAAATATAATTATTACCCCTCTGAACCCCCCCCCCCAACACTAAAATTGCCCCCACCCCTGTGGGCCCGGAACCCACTTTGGGAAACACTGGTTGAGATGAATCCCCTTGTGAGTTCCACAAGAGGGAAAGCCTGATAGGCATGTCTCTACTAGGATTATACTGTTGCATAGTGGTTGGTCTAATGGGTCACTGCTGTTCAGTCTTTCCCCCATGCGGGTGTGTACATTTAATTTGTGTTTGTGCTCTTGTGTTAGAAATACTGTTTGTGTATTACGCGTGTGTACGTTTGTGACTTCAAAAGAGCTTGACAGATGCATGTGAAAAATATATGCATGCTATGCTATTGAAGAAGGACTTGGATGCGTATTCACAGGGAGAAGGTATCTGACAACTGATGTCGATGGCGTGTAACGTGCACCAGGTTTCTATCAACATATTGTGTTTTACGGCTGGTTTCATGGCCACACTGAAGGGACACACCTGCAGTATACCACTTTGTGCATATCATTTCTCTTTTCTGTTTTTTTTTTTCGTTTTTCATTGAAGGGGCCTTTTTCTTCATCTCCGCTCTCCTTTGAATCTTTTGGGTGGTCCTGGATGTTTAGTAAACATTGATTTGTGTTGCTCGCCTTTATTCTGTTAGATTTCCTATTACTGTCAGAGACACTTTAGCTAATTTATTCTGTTCACTGAGTGAGCAGGCTAGACAAATTGGTTTCATTTTTGATGTGAACTTGCTGCCAACGACTGCTGGTGATTTTAAAGCAATTTTGCGTTGGTATTACTTTTCACATCTTTCTGGCCGTCTGTCAATCTGGTATTTTCAGGAGTTGCGTTGACGCATGAACATCTAGATCCAACTAAGGACCTAACTACAGGGTTTGTCACGTCACAGTAGCAGGCGACTGTACAGTCACATCCGGGATTTCCCCTTTACAAAATTTACAAGGTTCATACATTTTCTAGCTATCTATGTAACGTGTCCTTTGCAGAACTTTATTCTCCCCGTCATTCTGTAAGTTTATTAGTTCAGTGCAAGCCGCACAGCTTCCTCCAGTGTCATGTTCAAAAGGTCTTCGATTCCATGTGTCTATCGTAGTCATGGTCTGCCTAATGTTCTCTTTCATGGAACTTTGCTCTCCATGATTAATCTTTATAAAACGTCTTGTGTCTCTTTATATGCTCGAAATATGTTAGTTTGCGGTTTTTGATAGTTTTGTGGTCATCAAGAGTTTCTTTACATTGTATAACGTCTAGTAGTGTGCCATTGATCTCTGAGCCAGTTCTGAGTTTTGTGGTATTCAAGAGTTTCTTTACATTGTATAACGTCTAGTTGTGTGCCATTGATCTCTGAGCCAGTTCTGGTGGCTTATCAGTTACTGTCGGTGATGCGCCATCAGCCCAATTCAGGGTCTTTTGAACTCTCGCATTCGAAGCCGTTATCGATAATACGATCTTCCGCCTTCTCCAACAATAGCAGTTGTGTGTATAGTAAGGGAGGACGTCTCCTTGCTGAGTAGCTTCACGTAGTTCAGCCGACTAGTCATGGTCGCTGCCGGGGGTGGGGTGGAACAGCTGTACACAAGCGCTCATACTAGCTGTACTAGTGAAAATTGCTTACATGACGTGATATCCTGTTTGACATGTTTTCATCAGTAATGGTGATGAATATCCACATGGCAAATGAATCAGAGTATATACAGATGCATCAACAGAGAATGCAGCGAAAAATAGAGGGACATAAATATATGTAGAGTACCCACACAATGTTAGATGGTACAATAAAAGTACCAGCAGGGAAATTATTCCATAATTACAAAAAATAAAAATCATGCCAGCAAGAGGGATATTAACTAGGTCCTACTCAGCTGACACCTACTCGCCTTGCAATTTGACTCAACACGTTTTCCGTATTCGATCTGCATCCCTAAATAAGTAGTCAAATACAAAAAACGCGTTGACTCAAGTTGCGAGGAGAGTAGGTGCAATTGATTTTTGCTATAATTTTCAAGGTTGACAACTTACCACATCATATTTTTCAAGAATGCCCAAAATATGAATTAAGATATAAATGGCTGTCCAGACATTACGTCAACATTTCATGTTCTTGGACACTTTTATTTAACCCCTGGCCCCAACACCACCCCGTTAACAACTGTCAATAATTCAGAGATGTTATCTGCTTAATTATGTTAGAAAAGTTGTACCCCTTCTTCTCTCACCAATGTTTTTAGAAGGAAAGTACGCAAGAACTATATGAGTTGTGTTACATTTGTCGACAACTGTTTCACATTCGAATAATTTAATTGGTACATAATACACGGTATTGTTGACGTCAACTTTAGTCAATCCGCCTCCCCTTTTGTCAAGACTGAATCTCTTTCAGGGCTTTATCTGCCCCCCCCCCCCCTTATTGTTAACGTAGTTTAATGATATACATCACAATCGAACCGGAATGAAGATGAAATCAGCGAGGATAAAAAACTGATATAAAACTAAAAGCAATCAGCGAGGATCAGATACTGATAGAAAACTAAAAGCAATCAGAAGGATCAATAACTGATAGGAAACTAAAAACTAAATCAATCAGTGGGGATAAAAAACGATAGGAAACTGAAAACTAAAAACAATCAGTGAGGATAAAAAAACGAATAGGAAACTGAAAACTAAAAACAATCAGTAAGGACAAAAAACGGATAGGAAACTGAAAAATAAAAACAATCAGTGAGCATAAAAAACGAATAGAAAACTAAATACTAAAAGAAATACTGGCAAGGTGTGTTTACAACAGCCCGCTAATGTCACGGGACACATCTCATAGTTAATCTCATGATCGTCTGCAATAGAAGACCTCTATCTATCTATTCGCTAAGCCCTTTTGCTTTTCCTGTTGCTTTTCAGCGTCAGGGGTTGAAGAGTTTTCTGGAGATGGCCCTCTTGTGCGCTGAGTATATTGTGAAATTTGTCGCCTGCTGTATTTCGGTGGTCCATCGTTTTCGTGATCGGTCTCAAGGTCTCTGCCCTCACTGTATATGTGTAGCATAGCTTGCAATGGTATGCTGTCTGATGGTAGTCTGCTGATGTGTGCAACCCATTTGATCTGTTGTTTCTTGATGTATTCCAAGATTGGGGCGCTGCCTGTTTTTTGTCTAATGTCCTCATTCCTCACTCTGTCTCGATATTCCTAGGATTCTGCGTAATCATATTCAGAAAACTCTTCATTTATTACTTTTAAAATTATTTTTAAATGCCATAAATAGTTAAGTATATAAATAGTGATCAACTGAAAACACAATAATACAAAATTTAACAAATGAAGTCCTAATTAATTCTGTGCGGAGGTATTCTATGCCCCAGATGGTCATAGTCCTTGCAGGGCGTGCACTGTCATGTAGAAGAAACAGTTCTATTGGATTCTTGTGAGTTGGAACTCTGAAGAATTATTGGTTGAGTTTTGAATGTTTGAATAACATTTCCCCTACTGACTGAAAACTGCGAGGCCAATTGCTGACTAGTAAGTAATTCGTCTAACACACCGAGCAATGACATCACGCTTCAGTATGTCTGAGACGGTTGTTGTGGCATGGAGTCCAGAGCGCGACAATTCACGCAAATCCGTCTCTCAATTTGATGAAGCTATAATTCTCTGAGCCCAGTGAGTATCATTGCTAATGTCGACTAAACAACTTCCATACACAGTACACAGAGGTATGTTAATATTCACAAACTTACTTCCATACACAGTACACAGAGGTATGTTAATATTCACAAACTTCGTGTTCCACGATGAAGAATTCCACCATTATTCGTTGTTTGTAACACAAGTTGTTGAGGGGTGCCATTATAATGGTTTGGTGCTCCTGTACCAACTGGCCGAGTCCGGTGTAATTTCGTACACATAATCAGAACATTTACAATTTGTTGTGTGAAAAATGTAACCTTTCTCCATTATTAACTGACCCCAGATCACAGAACTAAATAAACAAAGTAGAAGCTACAAAGGACTAAAATAGCATTTTGGCTCCCATGTCACACGAAAAAAGCTGAATTTGGCCAGCCGTCCCAAAAGGTTGTCCTCCTCTGAAATAGGTGTTTGTAATTGATATCTGCGAAGTCACTTTTTATACTATCACTCACGTGTGATCGTATTATTGCATATATTTTGATAGGATTATGATCTTCTTAACATGGGTAAATGTCATGTTCATTGACATAAATGCCATCATATTGATCGTTTCATCTTTATAGAGAAGGTTGTAATGGATTTCTGACATATTTTTTGCTCAGTAAACATTATAAATTAGTAATTATGTGTTTCATAAATCTACGAATAAAAAACCAAGAAATAAATATAATAAAAAGATTAAAACGATTGCCGTTTCGGTTTCTTCTTCAGCGTTCATTCTCAAACTTCTGCTGGATCTCTGCTGTAGCAGGACCATGATCCATTATAGATTTCAAGGTGGATGTAGTACAGAGAATGGAAATACGTTGTGTCACAGTTTTTATTTGTGCCAATGGCCCGACACATCCGTCTTCGGCGGAGTTTCGGTTTAAGATATTCGTCAGAGCAGACGTATGAAAATAAGAAAACAAGATTACGAAAAAATATATATTTAAAAACGTTGCAAATTTATATCTATCTTCTTCTTCTTTCGTTCACTTGAAACATGTCTATATCTGTGATTCTGTCTCCTGAATAAAACTCACTGTCTTTTGTAGTTCATACAGTGGCCCATAGAGCTTTGATTCCAGTGTTGTTTCTTCTGGCCAATATGTCTGCCTCAGCGTTTCATGCTCAAAACACTCATGAAGTATATGTTTGGCACTCTGTGCTGCCTGTCCACATGCACACATGGTCGTGTTGCCCATCTTGATTTTTGTGGACATGTGACTGCGGAGTCGATTGTGCCCCGTTCTGAGGAAAAAATTACAACTTGTTCTGATCTGTTCATAATGTGATAGTCACCTTTCGTTGGTGTTTGTTGCTTTCTTATTGACTTAATCATCTGTTTCTTCTGATGGTAGGTGATCGGTACATCTGGTTTGTCTTCGGCAGCACCTTCCTTAGCCAGGTGATCTACTTTTTCATTTTCTGGTATTCCACAGTGAGACGGTATTCACTGCATATTTACCATATACTGGTAAGACAGTTCATTAAGTAGTTTTTGTAAGTCTGTTAGTTTTCCAGACTGGAGAGCTTGTAGCACTGACCTTGCATTTGTCAAGCATACCATGGGCTAAGGACCAGGGTTGAAGTTCAGCAGTTTTTAAGTTGTCAGACTAATCGTCTGAATTACTGCATCATAATTATTTCAGAATTTCCCAGTTTGTGTTCTGATCGTATCTCTAGGCGTGTGTGGATATTCTATATATACACATGCATCTCACTGCATTCGGTGCTGACCCATCTATACCCGTGTACGCTCTGACCCATCTATACCCGTGTACGCTCTGACCCATCTATACCCGTGTACGCTCTGACCCATCTATACCCGTGTACGCTCTGACCCATCTATACCCGTGTACGCTCTGACCCATATGTGCGTGGATATTCATCGTCCAGGAGACTGAGGGTGACTGTCGAGGTCAACACATTGAAGTTGTGAAGGGGCTTAGTTCAGCCTTCAGGGGCTGAGAATTAAGACTGGTCGGGCAGTCCCACACGAGCAGGACCACAGTAAGCAGGGTGCTGAAGACGGAGGGAACCAGCCAAACGGCGAAAATTAATCAGGATGCCACGTACAAAACACAATTTATCTATCTATTATCATTTCCACTTGTGTCGTTAAGAGTCGCGAAGGAGTTGTCTGTCTTTGACCATTAGTATTGCATTGGCCATGGTCCGCTCGTATCTCTTTAAGGTCTATGTGATTGTCTCTACCCATCTAGTCCTCGTGCTTTGTACACGCAAGGGCTGGTTGCGTTGGTTCCATTCTCATGCAGTAGACAAACCACCTGGTTTGCTGTATTTCAATGTAGTCTTGACTTGAGATAGTCTTTATTTCTTGCCTAATATCTTCATTTCTCCGTCGATATCTTCTTGTACTATTTGTATCTTTCCTCACACATCATTTCACATACTGTGATCTTTTTTGCTAGTGTCTTTGCTAAAGGCCATATTTAACATTAATAACACAGAGTTTCAGCCAACATTCGTTGCGGAGACGTCACTTGATGACGATGAACACATAGTTGGTATAAAAATACTGTTTATCAATTGTCGTTTTGTAGTCATGCAGATTGATAGACCCTGACAGAGAAACTGGAACAAAAACTCACTGTAAGTGAAATGAAGTGCATGAGGACAGAACTAGTGGTAATAAAAAGAAGAAGAATAAACAATGACACCATAAGAAATCGGATGAAAACAATATCGTGCGACATACACATAGACACACAAAAGATCAGATGGTTTGGTCATCTGATCAGAATGGAACGAGTTCACATTCCATCGATAGCTTTCAATAAAAGATCATCTGTAAAGAGAAGCAGAGGAACACGCAGACGAAGATGGATAGATGATAGATGAGAAATACTAAAACACCATGGCTGCACTATGACAGATGCCTCACAGCTAAAGAAAGAAGACTTCGGCTCCCCATGACGGCTAGCGGCACACATTGATAGGACAAGACAAGACAGATTGATGGGTGTTTGAGTATTTGCGACAGCTGGTAAGTCACAGCATTGTCTTTCTGACATCTTGTTTCGATCTTTCTATCGAGTTTACCATCCTCTGTGAAGACGCTTCATAAATATTACATTTATATATAATACAATATAAACCGAACACTTACACACACAATGGACAACGAAGACAATAAGTAGCACTCACGTTCAAATATATTATTTATATAATATATATAATAATTTCAAACATAATTTGTGATCGTTTTAAACCATGTTGTTCCAGTGTCATCTAGCTGCGGATGATAGCTGTTAAAGATGTTCATCATTGCGCTTCCAATCTCGTACATTATGGTTGGCCTCTATTTACTCGCGTCTTAATGTTTACTTGCAAATTACATATTTCTATTTTGTCAGTTTGCACTGCGCATGTTGTGCAGATATAGATTTAGCAGATTATTGTGGCTATTTATGGGACAAAAAAAAATGAGCGTTGTCTATTAAAGAAATGTCTTTAATTCTATATTTTTGATGTCGGTCGTAGGATTCCCAAGATAGTAATAGTTTGTCACGAAGGTTGTTGTTTGTCAGGTGGTAGAGTTTAACATGACTTTGTCATGAAGGTTGCTGTTTGACAGTCGGCAGAGTTTAACATTACTTTGTCACGAAGGTTGCTGTTTGACAGTCGGTAGAGTTTAACATTAGTTTGTCACTAAGGTTGCTGTTTGAGAGTCGGTAGAGTTTAACATTAGTGTGTCACGAAGGTTGCTGTTTGACAGTCGGTAGAGTTTAACATTAGTTTGTCACGAAGTTGCTTTTTAACAGACGGTAGAGTCTTACTTTTAACATCATACGGGATATTTTCTCATTTTCTGCAAGTGTGTGCATTAATATATGTCCGTACATTAAGATCTGCGTGTACATTAATATATGCGTGTATACTAATATCTGAATGTTTACATTAATATCTATTTGTATATTAATATATGTGTACGCCGTAATTTCTGTGTACATTCATATGTGTATGCATATTATCTGTGCACATTCATATATGTGTGTACATTTATATCTTTACGTACATTAATATCTGTTCACATTCATATCTGTGTGTACATTCATATCTGTGTGTACATTCATATCTGTGTGTACATTCATATCTGTGTGTACATTCATATCTGTGTGTAAATTAGTATACTGTATACGTATATCTATATATACATGGCATACTCTGTTTATTCTAAGATTGAAGTGGGACAAAACACACCCTTATATTACTCCACGACAACAGGTGATTTTTATACAACTAATGACATTTAAAAACAATAACATCATTAATTATTCAGAACTTACGTCATAGCAACCATGTCCCCTCCCAAATACCACTGTGAGCTTCTAACAAACGATCATCTGGATACAGAGCCAAGGGAAAACCGAGAAAGAGATGGATCGATAACATCACGATCACCCTCCACAAACACGGACTCAGTACAACTCAGGCGTCGCATTTGGCCTTGAACAGAAACTTACAACCCCCACTCCTACGCTTAACGGCAAGTGTGGATGCTATCAACCAACTTCCACCTGGTGATATACAATACAGAAGACACGGAACTATAATGGTTGCCCCATGACCTCTAGGCGCCTGCGCAACGATATAACAGCGGGTATATATTAATCATGGAATGATACGGATATATTATATGAAAATGTATTTTAAAACATACATTACTATTGTGATTAGGGGTGTACCGGATTTCGGCTCCGGCAAATCCGGAATCTGGCCATTTTTACAAATTCGGCCCGGCTCCGGCCCAATTTTGCCGGATTTAGGCCGGTCAAAAACAGTAGTACTTCCGGTTTACTATTTCTTGCTGGTTTAAATAAGAATTTTAAGAAATAAAAACTCATTTTGAATTTTAATGGTGCATTACTTCATGAATTTTGAGACTTATTTCGTATTTTCGTAACATTCTGTCGCCTTGCCGATAAAATAAAATGGCATCAAAAGTCATACAGCGCCGTTTAGGATTACTTCAAGGTTAAAGATGACGATTCAGCGAAGGTAATATGTAAGTTGTCTGACAAACAGTTATCGCGTGGATGATCAGATCGCCCCAAAGACTTCTCAACATCATCAATGCAAACCCATTTGCGATCGATGCACAGGAAGAGCTATGACAATATGATGGAAAAGAAAGCCCCAATGGCGATCACATCAATCATGAATCTGGGACCGTGTTTGCACAAAGCAAGCAGCAGTACCCAGCAGTCAGTTGTGCAAGCATGGGACCGGGCTAAAATTTGGAACATCAACAGTCCCAATGCTAAACGCATTCATACTGCCTTAGCCCGAATGATAGCCATAGATATTGATCCTTTTCAAGTAGTAGAACAACAGGTTTCAGAGAATTGATGCATACAATGGAAAAAAAGGTATGAATTGCCTTCAAGAAAGTGCTGAATATGACATTCCTGACATGTGTAAACGTCTGAAGGTAAAAATTGCAGCAATGATATCTAACACTGATTACATATCATTCACAACAGATATGTGGACAGCTGAACACACCACAGTCATTTATGTGCTTCAGTTGCCTTTGGTTAAATGATCAAGGTCTGGCGGTCGATGCAACATCAAGACTTGCCGTCAATGTGATCATGTTGCTATTAGCGGAATATACATACCTATGTAATTTATGTTTATGGTTTATGCGTTTTGTACTCGATTTTACATTCCAAAGTGATAATGGGAACAAATACGTTTAGAAGACTTGGTACAGGCAACATTCTTAAATTGGTACAGACAATATTATGAATTGGCACAGATAACATTCTTAAATAGGTACATGTAACATTCTTGACTCGGTACAGGTAACATTCTTGGTTTGGTACAGGTAAATTCTGGACTTTGTACAGGTAACATTCTTGGTTTGGTACAGGTAAAATTCTTGACTTGGTACAGGTAACATTCTTGACTTGGTACAGGTAACATTTTTGACCTGGTACAGTTAACATTCTTTTTTTAATGTCATTGATTGAGAGTAATACAATCGTCGTCTTGTAGTACCGGTGGCGTTGTCAGTTGGACAGATCAGACTCGGGTCTTCTATTGTCTATTGCCTGTCCCCAGGTGAATGATGGTTGATCGTATTCACACTTGCCTTTAAGCGTAGGGATGGTGCTTAAGCTGTCGTTCCAAGGCCAGATGTGTCGCCTTGGTTGCATTTAGTCCATGTTTGTTCACGGCTATCTTGATGTTTTCTATCCACCGTTTTGTTTGGCCTTACGCCCGGATATTCTTTTGTTATATGCTCTTATTGGTATTTGGTTTGAGTTCAATCTCATAAGGTGACCGAACCGTTTTACTTGCTGTCTTTCAATATGTTCAATACATGAGATTATACCAACTCATTTCCTAATTTCTTCTTTTCTTATTTTATCTAGTTCAACTGCAGCTTTTTTCAGACACTTAATTTCACATGTAACGATTTTCCTCTGCTGCGAGACTGTTAAAGACCATGTTTGACATTCGTAGCAGAGTGTTGGTATAAAAATTGTGACATTATCTGTTTATTTTGTTGTGTTTTCCGACTTGATATTTTGATGAAAAAGTAATGGTGAAAGTTGGTAGATCAGTCTTGTGTGCAACCATCCAATTTTTATGTCATTTTGTAGGGCGTGGTTGCAGGTCCGTCTTCAGAATAAAGATCCTTCTTGCTGAGCAACTAATCATACATCACTTTGTGTATATTTTGAGTCGCCAGTCAATAACAAGCAGGGAAAATGTTCTATTGACCAAAATAAGCGATGCCGTGTGAGATCAGCGTACAGGACATACACATTTAAAGGCGGGCTTGTTGAAAGTCTGCAATTTTCACGTTTCACAATGCGTGCTACAACCAGAAATCTTTCTCCGACCTTTCACACTTTTTGCCATTCATCATAGTCAAGTGTCGTCTTCGCAACGAAGTTTGACTGCAACATATCTCCAACATCCTATGTCTTTTGCCGTGGTAGTAAATATTCTGTCCATATCATGATAGTTCTCTCCCACTTCTATCTTTGCCTACCTCTTTGCTCGCCTCCCCCCCCCCAATTCTACCTCTCTTCATACACTTATCGTAAATTTTTCCATTTTATTTTACTATGTGCATAAACATTTTCCCAGTTAAAACCTCATTTTTCCCTCCTCTGTTTTTTTGTCATCTATTCCATGATTCTGTGAACTCGGGATACATCCACACTCAGTTATTTGTAATCTGTTAAAAGAGAAAATAAAAACGTGTTTTCGTCTAATTTACTTAGCCCTCTAATTTAACGATGAAATAGTTTTCTGAAATGTAATAGAACAGCGAAGATTTTACAGTCTATTTGATGATAAGTTTCAGAGAAGAAAAAAAAGTGTCAGGAAAAAAAAAATCCACACACAAAAAAACCCAACAAATATTATGTTTTGCTTATGTTGGTCTACGTAGATTTATGTCTGTAAATTACGTGGATGTGATGCACTAAGAGGACGAACGATGTAGTCTTATAAATATGTAAAGAATTTTTAAAGTTGCAATTTCTGGATTTTGTTCTGGTGGACATCATTCATATATGATGTCTATGTATAGACTATTGCAGGGCCGTAGATCATATACGGTAATTTGGGGGAGGAGGAGGGGCTAAACATTAAATAGGTCATTTCGCAATTTGTGTGGTCTTATTATTGTAAAACAATTACAGGGACCCGGAGCAGGATTTGTCAGATGGTTCGAAGTGTTTATGGCCAAATTATGTGTGAAAAAAACTTGATACAATATACAAATTACAAAATTGTGACTTTTAAACTACTACTAAAACGTGCAAAATTTTCCAGAATGCAGGCTTTCTATATAATCGCATTACCTCGCTACAATTCTCAACATTCATTGATTGTACAATAACAAATATCACATACGCATAGATAAATACACGTACAAGTATATGTTGTTGCTAACTTAATTTTAGTTCTTCATTTGTTTAAGTGGAGCGCGTGGCAGTACGGCTAGAACGCCGGTATGAGAAGCCTGAAGTCCCGGGTTTAATCCACGGTTGGGATAAGGATTTTTGTCTTTCGGTGGTGCAACAAATGTTCGGAGGTGCAATTTAAAAAAAATCTTCCTGTACAAGTCGCGGCCTTTATTTCCACAGCGAAAAAACCGCCCTGCACTCCTTGACACATTATACTAGTACTGAACAGTTACAGTTGAACAATTACACATTATACTAGTAACTGAACAATTACAGTTGAATAATTACACATTATACTACTAACTGTACAGTTACAGTTTAACAACGACACATTATACTAGTAACTGAACAATTACAGTTGAACAATTTACAGTTAAATTATTGTCCATATTATCAGCTAGTGTTGTTTGCTGTCACGAATACTTATATTCTTGTTGTTTACTATATCAGGTCTCACTACCGTAACAAAGTTTCCATTTGGACATCATGAGAAAAGTATCAAATTACTGTCAGAAACATTTATTCAGCAATCTACATTAATATATGAATAGTGAGTGCACAGACACGGTTTATAAACGAGTTAATACCTACAAAAGACATAGCAGACAATTTTTTAGCCGAAAATATGAGAAAGTAGATATGTATTCATACAAGGCAGGAAAACAAATTGTTACATTAAATTTTATGGCGGGTAGCCTTTAAAAATGATCAAATGTGAGAAATATGGCAACCCTGGTGGGAGTGGTTTACCGTATTTTTGTTTGTCTTGCTAGTACTTAATACCGTGTGCCGACTTCCTGAGGAGGAGGTTCAATTCCCCCCCCCCCTTAAACCTCCCTTCTCTATGGAGTTGGAGTTATTAGCACGATTTATTAGCAAGGGCCGCGGGGTCGAATCCCGTCAACATGTCTTATTTACAAGGTGAATTTATTTTGGAGATCGCTGGGGATTGTTGCTTGATGTTACGTGCTATCAGTGATATTCTCGGCAGACTGCATGCAGTTTCGTTTAGAGGACGGAGTACATATGGAGAGATTCGATTTGAATGAAGTAAATCTGCGCCTTTTCATACTCTTCTTTCCGCCCGTGTGTTGCCGGGGCCCGAAAGGGGAGCAAAGAATAGCAACACTATTTACCTTCCACGCATGTCGTAAAAGGCGACTAAGGAGGTTATGGAATGAAGTTGGCTGTTCCATCCCATATAGGGTTAGTGACCCAAAGCCATGCTGAAGTCGGATGTGTCAGGACGAAAGGCGCAGATATCGCAGCAATGCTGTAAACCATGACACAACGCATTCCGGTCTCCGGACTACATCCTTATAATCTGCAGGAGTTTGAGAACGAAGAAGAAGAAGAAGAAGAAACTCTTCTGTCTAACACGAAGTGTTGTAATTGCTGCATAGGAAATATATGCATAGAACTCACACACAGGTATAGAAATATGATCTTGTAACAGTCAACCTATATAGAGCGAAAACACAAATGATAATGTATGTTATTGCCACTGATTACTAATGTAACTAATACCAAATAGCAGAAATACAAAATGTAAAGTAATGTCAATGAAAAATAACAACAAAAAAAAAAACAGCAAAGGAACAAAGACTTTCCACGTTACTGTCTAAGACCTTTATCAAGAAAGAAACCACAAAATAGAAATAAACGCAAACAATACGATTAATACAATTGAATGGCCTCACCACTGCATCCCGAATTTTGTTGCCTAGACACTCTCCATCTTGTCGGATATCATCTAACAATTTTTTTTTTTTATACAATGAGGAGCGAAGATGGGGTGCTACTACAAGAGTTTGTCTGAAAACGAAGAAGACGTACTGGCTTCGATATGATGATGAATAGCTCATGTGTTGTAGTGGTCAACAGCTTACAGTTGGCAACTAGCTTCTGGAGCAGTTACTATGCTCCACCTCCACTTGGTCATCCTGGACAAGAAGTTTCATTTATAGTTACCATGAATCCAAAGAAGAGTCGACTATTGTTTCTGAGAAATGTCTTTTCATTAGTCCAAAACGTTTATTTGTATTTTGTTGTCCAAAGTAGCACATGAATATACTGCCCTGGTCATGAAGAGGTCAGATGAAGCGAACGAGCAGACTCATTGGCGGGAAATGCTGCGATTGATTGCACACAAACTAAGGAGAGATATGACCAAACAAATAAGGACATTCATTGAATTACCCGAGTGGCGAAGAAGAACCCGGAGATGATAAAATGGATGTACAAAGAATGTCAGAAATGACAAGGGGAAAATACGTGTCCTCTCTGAAAAGATCAGAAGATCACATAATCAACATCTGACTGCGATCGAGTCGTCGCACTCTTGAATGACTGCTGAAACAATGAACGGGTTGATATTCCCTGTGCCACGATGCTGGTTTCGAATCAAGAAGTTTATTTGTAATATATACTTGTTAAAGACATCAATAATAATAAATACGACATCAGGTATCAGCAGAATGCTCTGGTAATGAAATAAATAAAGAAGGGGAAATGTTAACCGATACCCAAAAAAAAATCTGAAGTGAGGTCTATCAAGTCAGAGATCTCCCCTAAGATCTAATCCGCGAGACAGCGTATTCCGCTCATCTACGTCCCAGTCGGTAGTAGTTTGAGAACAATATACGGTGGAATCTCATTATAACAACTTGGTCCGGATCAACGAAATATGTATGTAATAACAGAATTTTGCTATATACATTATGAATAATAAATAAATAAAATTGAGGATTTTGAAAACTGCTGTTAGAGAAATATGTTTTAAAAGGATTTTTTATAGAATGACTCCACTGTAGGAAGAAACTGAAACATTTCTTTCGATGATTTATCCTGACCATTTACCAGTACTGAGAAATTCCATGATTTCATTTATGCATTCTCAGCCAGGGCTGTAGATACAATTTTGCTGAGTGAGAGGGGGCTGGGGGGGGGGGGTGTTGCTAAAATAATATAAGAATTAGAAATACTTTTTTCCACTTCACTTCGGGAGGGGGGGGGGAGAAGAGGTGTGTTTAAACGCTTATTTTTACTTGTTTATTGGAACTAAATTTCATGTACTATTTTCCTAAGGGCGAGTGTCGAACTTTTCCCACCACCAAATCTTGCTCTCCTATGTACGGGCTTGCCTACAACTAACCTTTGACATTTTTACATTATTTATTAGTTTTTGTCTAATATCTCTGTTTTTATATCAGCTATCACCCGAAACTAACACTGCTGCATATCTCTAGGAGCTATAACAATATTTACTTAGATTGAATATTATCAATGATATCACATATTGATTTTTTTCTATTCTGCTTGACATTCAGACAACAATAGACATTTTGTTTCTGTTTTCATAAGAATAGAGAATTGAAAAAAAATCAAATATACACCCATCAAGATATATATACATATTAACTGGCAAGAAATAATTTTAAAATTCTACATGCCTACATATCTATCTATCCACCAATCCATCCAGCTAATCCATCCATCCATTCATCCATCTATTTATATATCCTCTATCTCTCCCTCCTTCCCTGCCTGATTGTCAGTCTGCACTCTGTGGCCCATGTTTGCCTTGCGAAGTCAGAGGATGAAGAGTTCTCAGGAGATGGCCTTCTTGTGTGCTGTTTGTAAGTTTGTTCCTGTGGCTTCTTTTATTTCTGTGATCCATCTTTTACATGGTCTGCCTCTGGCTTTATAGCTGTGATTTTTATGTGTCATGGCCATCTGTAGCATGCTCTCTGTTGGTGGTCTGGAAGTGTGCGAAAACCACTTGACCTGTTGTATTTTGACGTGTTCCAATACTGGTATTGTTTTGGTTGTCTGTCTGATGTTATCTTTCTCATTCTATCTCTTAATGGCACTCCGAGTATTCTTCGTAGACATGTCATTTCTGTTGTCACTATTTTTCTTTTGTTTAAAAATTGAAAGGCATAAATGGATACGCGTGTGTGTGCTTTGTGTGTCTACAAGTAATTGTGTTAGTGGCACTAAAAATCAATCATAGTTCTTTATTTCTTTGTTTTTCCTTTTCTTTTTCTTCCTTGTGTTCGCTTCTTGTTGTCTACACCGTCAGACAAGTCCTCTGGATGAACTCCACTGTTGTCCGAAGCTCTTCTTTGGTTCCATATATCTTTGCTTGCAGGGTTGCGCCGTTGGGTCAGTAAATCTCCCTCAATTGTTCATACTGAGGACAGGTCTGCAGAATATGCTCAGAGGCTGCAGAATATGTTCAGAGGTATATTCATGTGTTCCAAAAGTGCACAGTGGTGTTTATTCAGCCTGTTCTTAGTGTGAAGTATGGCTATCTGTCCTTGTCAATTTAGGTAGTAGTAGGCGTCTTTTGTCATGCTTCAGTCATAGTTGAAAAGTTATGTTCTATACATGGTGTTAAGCTGAAATATTCTTTCCAGAACGTAAAATGTTTACCACACGCCCTCGTAAAATTCTTGACACATGCCCTCGTAAAATTCTAGACACATGCCCTGAACTCACGACGACTATTAGCGAGCTGACCTGCCGCAGCCAATGTCATGTATAAGCAAATCTGATATACCTCTTACCTTTCCCTCGTTACAAACAATCATACCTTCCATTATTAATTTTTCCATGCTGCAGTTTGTCGGTATATGACCACAAAAATCTCAAAAAAATATATTCAACATCGATACGAATGAAGAAAAACATGCACCTGGTGTTGTTTGTCTTAGAGAACTACATGTGCTGTTGTGTTCTCAAGACATTAACTACATGTGCTGTTGTGTTCTCAAGACA
Source organism: Meghimatium bilineatum (assembly GCA_034231615.1). NCBI lineage: Eukaryota > Metazoa > Mollusca > Gastropoda > Stylommatophora > Philomycidae > Meghimatium > Meghimatium bilineatum. The sequence continues at coordinate 24,654,277 of CM067307.1, forward strand.
TTAACTACATGTGCTGTTGTATTCTGAAGACATACTTGAGTGTGTACGACGTGGCAGCAAAAACAAGCATATCATTCATCTTGACTTTTTACACTAACTATATGTATATCATCATCATCATCAGGTGACATGTCGGCTGTCGTAGGCGATCATGGCTCTCCACAGCTCTGTCTCCAGTATTATGTATCAAGCTGGCTGTTGTTTCCCTGCCGTGCCAGGTTGTCAAACTGTCTAATATTTTCTCACGTTGTCGCCCGCTGTCTCTGTTGCCTTCAATTTTGCCTGTTGTGACTATGTTCTCCAAACCTTGTCTCATGAAGTGGCCAAAAAATGAAGATTGTCTTTTCCTTATATTATTGATTAAAGTCCGTTTGCATTTGACTCTTTCAACACCTCCACATTAGTTTTTCTTGCAGTCCATGGTATTCTCAGCATTCTTCTATAGAACCACATCTCTGTTGCTTCTAATTTCCCACTTTCCAGTTTGTTTATTGTCCAAGACTCGCATCCGTATGTTAGTATAGGAGTTATATAGCACTGCAGGACTCTCTTTCTCACCTCTAATGACAGGGTCATATTGCACAATATATTTTTAATTTTTCTGAATGTAGTTTTTGCCTGTCCTATTATTCTTCTTATTTCTGTTGAACTTTTTCCATCTGCTGTAATCGTTGTGCCTAAATATTTGAATCGGTGGATCTGTTTTAATACTATATCATTCACTTTGATCTTGCAATGTGTGGTATTTTGTTTCTTTGAAATAAACATTACTTCTGTTTTCTTGATATTTAGGAAGAGGCCCTTCTCTTTACTTTCTGTGACTACTACATTAATTAAATCTTGAAGTTCTTCCTCACTTAAGTAAATAATTTTATGTATATATTTTATGTAAATATACTTTTATCTTGTCTCGCGGGAAAATAAAAGCGTTACATGCGAAAAGAAGTGTATTAGAAAAGCTGCAATGGTTACTGAACTACATGGTTGGTTGCTGATCCAGCTGTTCATGGGTTCATGCCCTTTCACACAGAGCCAGAAAATAACAAAATAATACTGACAGGAATGTAGGCTTCTATCTATGCAATTTTCATAGCCAATGCAGCCAAGACAGCGCTCACATTGCTCACTACCGCCACCTGCTGTCTACTGGCTATGCTGAACTCTATGGCTTAAAAAATGCAACCAAAAGTACAATGCAAAAGGCGTGTCACTTCCTCAGTCGCTGTGCCTTTATGATAGGCCTCATCAATAGGAAAACAGAGCAGTTGGTTTACTCCTACCCAGTACTTCACAGTACATCTCTTTCTCCCTCCCAACCGCAGAAGTTACATGTATATATATATATATATATATATATATATATAAATCATCATCAAGTTCCGTGCCGAATGACGTTGGCGATCATATTTCTCCATGTACATCATATACGTCATCATCTCTGTTGGTGTCGTTAATCGAAGCCATTTAGTCAAACTGTCCAATCTTTTCTCTGGGTCTTCCCCTTGAGCTTTTCCTTTCTATCTTTCCTGTTGTCATTATAATCTCAATGCTTCCTCGTCTCAGTATGTGCTCAATAAATGTTGACTGTCTTTTTCTTATATCAATAATGCATCTTTTCATATACACCCAAGACATTCTTCATTAGTAATCTTTGCTGTCCAAGTAATGCGAAACATTCTTCGAATAAACCACATTTCTGCTGCCTCCAATGATTTTTGTGATGTCTTATTTATTGTCCATGCTTCACTTCCGTAGAGTAGCTCTGGTTCAATGTAGCATTTGAGGACACGTTTTCTAGTATCCATCGATATGGACTTGTTGCACAGGATATTTTTCATTTTATGGAATGCTGCTTCTGCTTGTCCTATTATGCTTATAATTTCGGTCTTGCATTTATCATTTGAAGTTATTAATGTTCCTAAATATTTGAAACTATTCACCTGCTTTAAGTTTTTCTCATTTAATACTATTTTACTTTTTTATGGGATACTATTACCTGATATTATAATTCTGTCTTTTTTTTATGTTTAAACCTTTTTGTTCACTTTCTAACACCATCCTGTTTAACAGATCTTGGAGATGTTCTTGGCTTTCTGCTATCAACACAGTATCATCTGCATATCGTAGATTATTAATATTGTGTCCTCCTATTTTAATGCCTGTCATATTCTTAATTGATCTCAAGATATTCTCTCTGTAAAGAGAAAATAAATCTGGTGACAATACACATCCCTGGCGTACACCTTGTTTTATGTGTGTATACTTCCCAGTTATATTATCCACTTTCATGGCTGCTTCTTGTTGCCAGTATATATTGCGCACAATTCTAAGATCTTTGCTGTTCATATTGCTATGTTGAGCCATACACATATATGTGCTATGTTGAGCCATATACATATACACATATATATGCTATGTTGATCCATACAAATATACACATATATGTGCTATGTTGAGCCATATACATATACACATATATATGCTATGTTGAGCCATACAAATATACACATATATGTGCTATGTTGAGCTATATACATGCTAGATATATTTATATCTAGAGGGTCATGATTGAACTTGCTTATGTTACAACAGGGATATCCCGTTATCGTTCGATAGATGATCATCAACTCTGTACAAAATGAAGATCTTACTACGGTGTGGTATTTAGTCCTCGGAGCCTATTACAATTTACCCAGGACCACAACAGGGTTCACCTCTTTCCCCAGCACTGTTCAATGTCTACACAGTAATAATAAGGAAACAGAAATTGAACAGTAACGACAAGACATTATTCTTTCTCACTGATATTATGGGTGTACAGATAGTGAAAGAACCGACACGCGATTACAAAATTTAAAATAACAAATATACAAAAAGGAGCTAGAGTGATTGGGATCCTGGTGTTCAGAGTGCGGCGCGAGGGTCACCAGAAGAACGCTGCTCTCACTTAGTTCTCGCTAAACAATCACATCACCAGCACATAAACCCCAGCAGTGAAATTTAATGAGATGGACATTTCTGGAATACCTGAATTGTGTTATCTGCAAGTCATATTCGATCGCAGTCTTTGATTGAAAGAAGATGTTGACCGTGTCACAACCACATCCCGAAAAAGTCTATCGGCTATATCATGGGCTTGCTTTTTTTAGTATGGAATAAGCATGCGCAATATTCACGGTTAGTGATACAGATCCCCGGACTGGACACGATTCAGAACGAGGCCATGCGTATCATCCTGGGATGTACCAAATGTACAACCTGTGTAACGAGCTCGGGAATATCTTAAGATCAGTGTCCATACACTTCAGCCATTACATCCGGATCTCACTAAGATGAAAGACTTTAGGCTCAAAAGGAGCAAATCATCGGATAAGTTTGTAACCGTATGTGCATTGATCCTGGAGTGGAGTGGATACCAAATCCGCCTGCATTATGTGGTACCTTCTCTGTGGTCATCACACTCGACAGAAGTTGCAGGGACAAAAAGCCGATGGTCGTGGATGCAGAGGTCAGGGCGCTCATTGACGATAAAACTGCAGAGGATGATGTAATAATCTACACTGATGGGCTATGCATTCACTATCGCTGCTGTGCTTGGGCTTTTTGAGCATGGTGCAAGGGAAAACTGCCGAATAATTTAGTGATGATTCTCGATTCTTGATTAGAAACTGGCCTCACAGCACGTGGAGAATTCCCATAAGTGCTCCGCCCTCTGTTCCAGCAGCCATTCGATTCGATGGTGTTTCGAGTCTAATGCCGCCGTAACAGACGTTGACATCAGGGTACAACTCTGACCCTTGCGACAGGTTTCTTTGTTGTTTCGTCCACCTACGCCGTGCCCGTAACTAACCAAGCACAACGTCGGTCTGTCAGAACAACATGGTAACTTATCGAAGGTTACGACTACGGGCAATCTAGTGGTGACTTTACTACAACCACGAACAGTCTTACGATGGAGATAAAAGCTGTGAAGTAGGCACTGTCATGGCTGGTGTTGCAGAAGTGTCCACATGCACGCGTAATTGGTGACGCAATGAATACGATCCGCACAGTTGAAGTGGACTCGTCCGTGATCAATGGGTGGAGTTATTGGTACAATATATGCTCCCATGGTTGAAGAGTGTTGACGCCCGTGTGTTGCCGGGTCCGAGAGGGAGTAAAGAATAGCAACATTGTTTACCCTCTATGCATGCCGTAAGATACGACTAAGGATGCTATGGGGTGGAGTTGGCTGTCTAATCAAATATAGGGTCAAAGTGACCCAATGCCATACTGAAGTCAGATGTGTCAGGCCGAAAGGCATATATATCGCGGCAGTGCTGTAAACCATGGCACAGTACGTTCCTTTCTCCGGGCTACATCCTGCTAATCTGTAGGAGTTTGAGAACGAACGCAGAAGAAGAAGGTAATGAACTAGCCGATATACTGGTGAGTATTGACAATGTCAATAGGAACATTAATCAATCGACCTGACATAGTTAATGCATAGTTAATAGACAAACCGACCATGCAACAGAAAACCTTAGTAGATGACATGCCTTTATATTGAGGTTATCTTCTTATATAAGCTTCATGGCATGTCATCTATACAATCCCGTAGTCGTAACCGTCGATAACAGTTACCATGTTGTTCCGACAGGCCGACGTTATGCTTGAACTATTTGCGGGCGTGGGTGGGCGGAACAACAAAGAAACCTGTCGCACGGGCCAGAGCTGTGCCCTGATGTCGACGTCTGTTTAGGCGGCATTGGACTCGAAACACCATCGAGTCGGATGGCTGCTGGAACAGAGGGCGGAGCACTTATGGGAATGCCCCGCGTGCTGTGAGGCCAGTTTTCTAATCAAGAATCAAGTTAATGCATTATGTACCGTCTGCCCAGAAGATTTTCAAAAGTCTTAATTATGGTCGCTCTCAAGACTGCGCGAGATTGGTGTAAAGATCGGAACAGTCCATAAAGAGAAACATAATAGATAAACGAAGAGACTGATAAATCAGCTTTCAACTGGAACTATCGGATGTTAGACTGGT